>JAVLUX010000014.1:33768054-33795554 GCA_032164185.1 Moxostoma hubbsi | reverse complement strand
ACTTGGTTGCTAGGCTATCCCCATCTGGTTGCTAGGCAGTTACCAAAGTGTTACTCATAAGGCTCCTTGCAATCCTGAGTGAAATATGTCAACCCCTAAGTCTCTACGATGTTCTGGTTCAAAGATATGTGAATTGTTACTTGGTTGCTAGGGTAACCCTGTCTGGTTGCTATGCAGTTACCAGGGTGATACTTATCAAGCCTCCTTTCCATCTTGAGTGAATAAAGTCAACCCGCAAGTCTGTATGATTTAATGGTGCAGAGATATGTGATTTGTTATTTGGTTGCTAGGGTAACCCTGTCTGGTTGCTATGCAATTACCAGGATGATACTTATCAAGCCTCCTTTCCATCCTGAGTGAATTAAGTCAACCCAGATGTCTCTACGATTTTCTGGAGCAGAAATATATGATTTGTTACTTGGTTGCTAGGGTAACCCAATCTGGTTGCTAGGCAGTTACCAGAGTGATGCATATCAAGGCTACTTTCCATTTTGAGTGAAATAAGTCAACCCGCAAGTCTGTATGATTTTCTGGTGCAGAGATATGTGATTTGTTATTTGGTTGCTAGGGTAACCCTGTCTGGTTGCTATGCAGTTACCAGGGTGATACTTATCAAGCCTCCTTTCCATCCTGAGTGAATTAAGTCAACCCAGATGTCTCTACTTTTTTTTGGAGCAGAAATATATGATTTGTTACTTGGTTGCTAAGGTAACCCAATCTGGTTGCTAGGCAGTTACCAGAGTGATGCATATCAAGGCTACTTTCCATCCTGAGTGAAATAAGTGAAACAGGAAGTCTCTACGATTTTCTGGTGCAGAGATATGTGATTTGTTAGTTGGTTGCTAGGGTAACCCCATCTGGTTGCTAGGCAGTTACCAAGGTGATACTCATAAGGCTCCTTGCAATCCTGTGTGAAATATGTCAACCCCTAAGTCTCTACGATGTTCTGGTTCAAAGATATGTGATTTGTTACTTGGTTGCTAGGTTAACCACATCTGGTTGCTAGGCAGTTTACCAGAGTGATACATATCAAGCCTCCTTTCCATCCTGAGTGAAATAAGTGAAACAGGAAGTCTGTATGATTTTCTGGTGCAGAGATATGTGATTTGTTATTTGGTTGCTAGGGTAACCCTGTCTGGTTGCTATGCAGTTACCAGGGTGATACTTATCAAGCCTCCTTTCCATCCTGAGTGAATTAAGTCAACCCAGAAGTCTCTACGATTTTCTGAAGCAGAAATATATGATTTGTTACTTGGTTGCTAGGGTAACCCAATCTGGTTGCTAGGCAGTTACCAGAGTGATGCATATCAAGGCTACTTTCCATTCTGAGTGAAATAAGTCAACCCGGAAGTCTCTCTGATTTTCTGTTGCAGAGATATGTGATTTGTTACTTGGTTGCTAGGGTAATCACATCTGGTTGCTAGGCAGTTACCAGAGTGATAAATATCAAGGCTACTTTCCATCTTGAGTGAAATAAGTGAAACAGGAAGTCACTACGATTTTCTGGTGCAGAGATATGTGATTTGTTACTTGGTTGCTAGGGTAACCCCATCTGGTTGCTAGGCAGTTACCAGAGTGATACATATCAAGGCTACTTTCCATCCTGAGTGAAATAAGTGAAACAGGAAGTCTGTATGATTTTCTGGTGCAGAGATATGTGATTTGTTACTTGGTTGCTAGGGTAACCCCATCTGGTTGCTAGGCAGTTACCAGAGTGATACATATCAAGGCTACTTTCCATCCTGAGTGAAATAAGTGAAACAGGAAGTCTGTATGATTTTCTGGTGCAGAAATATGTGATTTGTTATTTGGTTGCTAGGGTAACCCTGTCTGGTTGCTATGCAGTTACCAGGGTGATACTTATCAAGCCTCCTTTCCATACTGAGTGAATCAAGTCAACCTGGAAGCTACTATACTGTGGCTTTGAAGATTTTAGGTCATTACTTATTGGCTGCTTGATAAAAGAAATCCTCTGAGGGAGAGAGAGAGGGAGAGGCGCAGGGCTGACAGGCCCTTTTTCGTCTGTGTGTGTGAAAACGTCAGTTGGGATTTAAATTTCTGAACATTCCGCAATGTTAATCAATGGGAGTTTTTCCGAGTTTTGATCGTCATTTTTAGGAAAACCGTAAGTCCGATCAGTTAGAAAAGATATAGCACACTATTCGGGATTAGTCTGAAGGTCTGTGCCGAGTTTGGTGCATGTAGCTTAAAAGCTCTAGGAGGAGTTACATTTAGAAATTTAGTCTCAGAATAATAATAATAATAATAATAAGTTTAAATAGGATTTCAGTAAGTTGGCTTTCTCAAGCCAACCTAATAATAATAAGTTTAAATAGGATTTCAGTAAGTTGGCTTTCTCAAGCCAACCTAATTAAATATCACATTATTGTAATTTAATTGATTATGTTTTATTAAATACCCCATTGTTCAACAATACAAGTTTAATATACACTTACAATTATACACTACCTATAATCTAACAGTTCAAAGCCCATCCCATCTTCCTTTATGTATCTCCATCCCACTGGAGGCACCGAGACAGGAATGCTCCGCCTGCTCCATCGGTGCTATGTGAGATTGTTTGTGTGCATGGCACATATGCAGAGTGACATGGAGGCAGAAGTTTTATATTTATTTGATTAATCACCTTGAATTTATTTTATTTAGTGAGTTCGACTTGACCTGATCTTATTAGAGTAACCACATAACCAGCATCAGCTTGATAATCACAGAGGTCACACTTAGTGGTTTAAGCACATTTGTGTGTTTAAGGCTGCTTTAAGTTATTTTAATTTGAATATCCCACAAGGTTTGCCGATTTGGAAAGGGCAGGTGTTTTGAAAGAGGCTGTGTGGTTGAAGACACACATGTACGCACCTCTGCTGAAGAGCTCTGTCCATTAATTGTGTGTTCACTCCCGGTGGCCACACTCACTCCATTACCCCAGTGCAAGTGCAGCTGTACCGCACTGTAATGCAATGGCAACCCAGCTACTCCCATCCAACGCGGCAGTGTCATCTGTACTGTTTGAGAAATAAAGAGAGAACAAAAAAGAGTTTGTGAGAAGATTTAGATGCTTATGAGAGTCTGAACTGTTAAGGCCCTGGTTCACTTCATACGAAATCCGAAAAAAATGTGTTAGACATCATTTAGAACAATTCTGGCCAAAACAAAGGTGTTTTTGAGTTTGTTTCGGTGGTTCGTAATGGCTTGCCAGGGAAAATTTTAGGAAAACTTTGTACTGGCTGCTAAACACTTTCTTACTGCCATTGGTCCATGTCATCGATAGGTGTGACCTGAAACTCCACCTACCTTGAGGCCAACAGTTAATTCCTAATTTGCATATTATGGATGCATATAGCATGTTAGGGCTTTAGTGCCATGAATGTAGAATGTAAAAAAGACAAATTAAACATTATCTACTGCATATACAGTGGCAAGAAAAAGTATGTGAACCCCTTGTAATTATTTTTGTATTATTTGGTATATATATTATATATATCTCATCTTCATCAAAGTCACAAATATAGACAAGCACAATGTGCATAGGCTAACAACACATTACAATTATAATCTTTCTTGTCTTTGTTGATCACATTCATTTAAAAATTCACAATGATGTGGAAAAAGTAAGTGAACACTTGGATTTAATAACTGGTCGATCCTCCATTGGCAGCATAACCTCAACCAAGTGTTTCCGGTAGCTGACATTATCCTGCTGGATATCTTGATAAATATGGGAATACATACCCCAATGATGGCAAGTGGTCTAGGCCCCGAAGCAGCAAAGCAGCCCCAAATCATGATGCTCCCTCCACTGTATTTCATAGTTGGGATGATGTTTTCATGCCCTTTTTACGCCATACGTAGTGCTGCATGTTCTTCCCAAAAAATTAAACCTTAGTTTCATCAGTCCATAATATATTTTAGTAGAGCTGTGGAGAATGTCTAGGTGGTCTTTGGAAAACTTCAGGCAAGCAGCAATGTGTTTTTGGAAAGACGTTGTCCTGGCATGAACACCATGCCTGTTTAATGATTTCCCTATAGCTTATGAATAGAGATGTTAACCAGTTTTAATTATTCCTTTAAGTCTCCAACTCTCTCACTAGGTTTCTTTTTTTACCTCATTGAGCATTCTGCTGTGTGCCTATTGAGTCATCTAGGCTGGACAGCCACTTCTAGTAGCTACAGTGCTAAATCTACTTGTGGACAGATTAATGTCTAAACTCTTTGTGATTACTTTGTAAACCTTTCCAGATTTATGCAAAGCAACAATTCTAGATTGTAGGTCTTCTGAGATCTCTTTTGTGGGGCATGGTCCACATCAGCAGATCCTTCTTGTGGATAGCAAACTCAAAATGATTGAGTGTTTTTTATAAATCAGAGTAGCTCTAACCCACATCTCCAATCTCATTTCAATAATTGTATGCCGGGTTTTCCAATTCCTGACTCTAAATAGCTTTTTTTGATGTCAGTGGCCTAAGGGTTTACATACTTTTTCCAACCTACTCGGTGAAAGTTTGAATGATTATTCGCTATGTACAAAATCAATACAATAATTTGTGTTTTTAGTTCGAACAGATTGCATTTGTACATAATTGTAACAGATGAAGAATAAACCAGATTTTAAGATAAATTTATACATAATGCAGGTAATTCCAAAGGGTTCACATATTTTTTCTTGCTCCAGAGCGGTTAAAAAACCTTTTACTGACCTCATGTGAATTCTACTCATAAAATGAGGAATGAAGGCTTTGGTAACACATTTCAATGTCACATTTGTTAAGGATTTACATGTAGTCTTGTGCATCCTCATATTTAAATGCTCCTCTAAACGCCTCCCCCAGCAGTGTGGCTGGTGTCCTAATGTTTGCGAACCTTATGCCGTTGCTCAGCTGTTTTGAACTTCTTTTTGGTTTTGAATGAAGGACGAAGAAGAACTTCACTGTGACTATGCCGTGACCTTTAGGATTCACATACTTGGAAGACAGCTAAAACAAACAGCATACATGCTCATACACACAAAGTTATTATTATATTATATTATATTATATTATATTATATTATATTATATTATATTACTACCTAACATTATATATTGTTTTATCATTTAGACATATCAGACTTCTAATTGTGAAATGTATGCTTGTGCTCTCTTTCTTATAAACGTTATTTGATTTGTTCTTTTTTTTATAATGCATTGACATTAATAGGCTACATTTTTAAGTGTGACTAAAGCTTACTTTCTGGGTCCATTTTCTTTTCTAAATGATCACCCAAATGTTTGAATATCCAAGTGTGATGTTAACTAACTGTGAGGTTGGCAGCACAGGATTTAGCAAAGAGCTTAGAAGTCTGTGTATTTATCTAAAACCGGTGACTGTTCTGAGTGGGTGAGATAGAGCATTACCTGTATGTCCATTATTGGAGAGGATGAAGGGCTTACTGCCGGGCTGGTTGTATGCCAGGGGTTGCACGGGGACTAATGTTGGGTCATGCAGTGTGTGAGATGTATCCACATTTATGGGTGACTGACTAGAGCCACCACAGTCAGGAAAAAAATCAGCCCATTCTGACTGGCCCACAGCACCTAACAGAACCACAAAAGCATGCCAGTGTGAGAAACAAAAAATGCTAGCACTGATCTTAATTCCACTTTATTGTTAAATATTAAAAATAATATGTATTATTTATTATTTATTAAAATGTTTATTAACAACCTATCACAAATATATGGGTATCACTGCTGATTATTCAAATGGCATGAGGAATAACATTTTCCTTGGTCTTTCGACATATAAGAGGTCACTGTATTATAAAAACGTACTGTATTTTTCAGAACTGAAAAAGCGCATTTATCTAAACCAAGCTGCCAAAACGGCTCGTTTGGAATTTGTGGAACTTGTGACGTCACAAGGGCCAAATACATCTGCATATGCAATGCCTATTTTTCTGTCATTGGAGATTCATCCTAAGTGATACATGTCACTTGATACACATCTCGGGCCACTTTTAAAAGATGCGGTGTCAAGTTACAACTCTGAAGAGGAGAAGCTCTCTGTCACGGATGCATTCATTTGCCCATCTGCATTATTTTTAGTTGTTGGTGTATGAAAACATGATGGAATGATACTGGAAACTGGATGAGGATCTGTCTTCAGCGTATTTTAGGGTGGATTGTATGTTTGGCTCATAACATACCAGTCATATTACAATTCAAGCTTTGCAAAGGAACTGTTATTGAAGGATGGGGCAGTTAAAAACACCTGGATGCTACTAAAAACCATGAGTAAACGGTCTCATTCATGAATATTTAATATGTCATGACTGTGTAATTACACCCTGTATACACTGTGTGTAACCTTTTATTTGTGTTGTTCGCAGTAGTAGCGCCATTGCCTGTAGCGCAAAATGGAACGTGACATCGGTTTACTGACGGCGCAACTCGCCGCAATGGATGTTTCCATGGTAGACAGCATCATTGAGTATAATGGGTTCTATTGCTATTGATGCGTAGACACACACTAAAAACTCCTGGGTCAAAAATAACCCATAATGGGTTATTTTTGACCCAACTTCTGGGTTAAAAAGGGACCAACTAATTTCTGGGTTATTTTAACCCAGAAAATTGGGTTATTGTTTTTGACCCAACTTCTGGGTTAAATACATGACCCAAATGTTGGGTTAACACAACCCAAAATTGTAGTTAATATAACCCAACTTCTGGGTCAAAAGAACAACCCCAATACCTGGGTTGAAATAACCCAGAAAATAGTTGCTCACTTTTTAACCCAGGAGTTGTGTCAAAAATAACCTAACTGGGTTACTATATGCCAGTATGCCTTATTTCAGAAAATAAAACTTTGTTTTACATTATATTACACACTTCAAGCATTTTTTTTTTATTGCATTAAATTCATTCATCCATCCATCCATCGTCAACCGCTTATCCTGTACAGGGTCGCTGGAGCCTATCCCAGCTAACATTGGGCGAAAGGCAGGGTACACCCTGGACAGGTCGCCAGTCCATCGCAGGGCCACACATATACAAACAACCACTCACACTCACATCCACACCTAAGGCAATTTTTGGGAGACATCAATTAACCTATCCCGCATGTCTTTGGATGGTGGGAGGAAGCCGGAGCACCCGGAGAGAACCCATGCAGACACGGGGAGAACATGCAAACTCCACACAGAATGGCCGGGGCAACCAGGGTTTGAACCCACGACCTTCTTGCTGTGAGGCGACAGTGCTAACCGCTGCACCACCGTGCCGCCCACATTAAATTCAATTAAACTAAACTATATAAAAAACACAAGTGTGATTGTTCATATTATAAACTATGTTGACATGATAATATAATAACTCCATAAAATACACCACTCCAACAAAAAATACATTTGAGAGAGAGAGAGAGAGAGAGAGAGAGAGAGAGAGAGAGAAAGCCAACCCTATAACCCAGAACATGGGTTACTCTCAGGAAAATAACCCAGAAACCCAAACAACCCAGGAATTGGGTCAAAATATTATCCCTATAACCCAGAAAATGGTTACTCTCTGAAATAATAACCCATAATTTTAACCCAACACTAATAACCCAGAAAATGGGTTGACGAAATAACCCAGGAGTTTTTAGAGTGCATGGTGTGAGTGTTAACAGTTGTGCTTGAGATGAACAGTTTAATATATTCGGATGCAATGTGATGGATGTGCGTTATGTGTAAAACCTGACATTTAGTTTTATTATAATTTGGAGCTTATTCAGTTTCTTCTTATTGAGATTCAAAAATGGCTCGATTCGAGGGGTTGCACAATGTTATTCAATCAGAACAGTGGGCGGTTACGTTGAAGTTTTAAGGAGGCGTTTATGCTAAAACCGAGCATTTCAGACAGAGGGACAGAGACAGGGTGTAACATGATCATATATTACTAAATTAGTACTGTTTTAATGCAAAAAAAAAAATAATAATAACATTATCAACGACCCTCAGGAAACATAATAAAATTAGGGGAAAAAAAGAACAAATATTGACCGTTTTCATAGCTATTCATGTCTTTTTTTTACTTTTCAATTCTATGTAAAATATACAATATTTTACAAATAAAAATGCTTTTTTGCTACTTTTCTTACTTTTATAAACTATACAAAAAGCTTCAGCTGCATAATAGAACAGTGACTGCATTATCAGACATTTCAAGAGACTTTACAACAATTGTAAATTTTCACGAAAAGATAATTTATGCTATTTTGAGTTTTGCGAATGCATTTACAAATATGGATAAACACAAAATCTGGATTCCTATAGAAATTGAGTACATTGCACTTTGACTTTTGCGTAAGTGACATCTGCCATTGCAATTGTAGAATGATACTTTTACATCATGTTATCATGTTCAGTAAGCTTATAGTGAAGTATTATCTAAGTGTTTATTCATGCACAGATAATGAGTAGACACATTGTTGCAAAGGCATGAGCTACACAAGCACATTTTTCAATGCTGAAAAGTTCTGTGTAGTGTAACTAGAACAGCTGAACAAAGTGACAGAAAACAACAAAACATTAGCAAAGATCAAGAATCATTAGCAAGATTACATTACATTTCATTGCACAATAAAATAATCATTTTGCACACAATTCACTGTGTTTCAGTTAGTGCCAACTTGTGAAGTGAAGTGTACACATGCACGGATTAAAGGCCCACTCATTTTCGCTGTTCATCAAGTATAACCCCCCAAACCCTGTTGAAGTTGGGAGGGGGAGGGCAAGTTACACTCATTGATCTGCGGTTGCCAAGGTGATCTCTATGACAACTGCAAGACACATATTCCAAGCCTCTGCCAATTTACCTCTCTCATGCTGTCCTAAGCATGGATGGGGAACAAAGCATCACTTACCCAGTAAACTACACTCTGTTCAGAAATCACACTCACATACACAGCTCTGAAAATGTTAATAGGATACACGTGTTTTAAGCATCAGCCATTTTACCAACTGTTTTATGCCAGGTACAAAAAATGTTACAAAAATATGGATGTAAAAATATGGATACTTTGCCTAAAGGGCCCATATGTTTTGCATCCATGACAATTAAGCACATTTCCTAACACAATTCTCATGTAATTCTCATGAATCCGAATATTTGGATTTTGACCCTTTTCTTCTTTCTTTCTTTTATTTTTGTTATTTTTATCCCCATTATTCTCAATGGTTATTCTCAAGTTCTTCATAATTTTTTTACAAAAAAATACAATACTTAAATACGAAGATTTTTCCTTTTAAAATCAGCATAAATGAATGACAGTACAACAAATAACATTATATGTACTGTAAAAAATGTACTTTTTCTTTTTTTTGGATTATATTTTTCACAATAATGTAAAAAGATACCAGGCTTAATTTCTCAATTGGATAGTTCACCCAAAAATGAAAATGATCTCATCAATTACTCACCCTCATCCCATCTCAGATGTGTATGAATATTTCAGCTCTGTAGGTCCATACAATGCAAGTGAATGATGGCCAGAAATGTAAAAGTCAAAAAAGCACATAAAGGCAGCATAAAAGTAATACATATAACTTCAGTGGTTAAATCCATATATTTATAAGTGATATGACAGGTGTGGATGAGAAACAGAACAATATTTAAGTCCTTTTTTACAATAAATCTCCACTTTCACTCACATTCTTCTTTTGTTTTTTGCGATTTTACACTCTTCGTGCATATCGCCATCTACTGGGCAGGGAGGAAAATTTATAGTAAAGAAATGGACATAAATATTGATCTGTTTCTTACCCACACCTATCATATCACTTATAAATATATGGATTTAACCACTGAAGTTGTATGGATTACTTTTATGCTGCCTTTATGTGCTTTTTTGACCTTTACATTTCTGGCCATCATTCACTTGCATTGTATGGACCTACAGAGCTGAAATATTCTTCTACAAATCTTAATTTGTGTTCAACACAACAAAGAAAGTCATACACATCTGGGATGGCATGAGAGTGAGTAAATTATGAGAGAATTGAGTGAAATATCCCTTTAATGCAAAATGTAATTTCTTTATTTTATTTGTATTTGTTTATTTATTGATTTATTTTTGTGAAATATGACCTGCAAATGTTCTTGGCACACTTGATACACTCATTAAGCCTTAAGAATTTAGCAGTTGCAATACAAAATATGCCCAAATAAGCTTTCACAAAGACTTTATTATGCAAATCTTTATTATGTCATAAGATTTGTCCTGAAATGGTATTACTATGTATGAATAGACCAATGCCATGTAAACTACTGCATTTTATATTTTAGCTCTACTCAAATGTTCTTTTTTTATATTCAGACAATAAGTACATGACAATGAAGGCTCTGTCTATTTGGTAAACAGTGATCAATACTGCATATACTGTGTGTGTGTGTGTGTGTGTGTGTGTGTGTGTGTGTGTGTCCAAGCACCAAGCAGAGCAGTCTCCTATTCTTCATCGTGCTATTCATTCAAGTCTTCTGTATCGAGTGAAAACACTCATTCTTAAGCTTCCTACTTATATGCAGCCCTTTGCACCTGCTGATACTCTCTCTCTCTCTGTCTGTCTCTCTCTCTCTCTGTCTCTCTCTCTATCTCTCTCTCTCTCTCTCTCTCTCTCTCTTTTTCTCAGTGTGAGTCAGTGAAGCTTGTGAGATGGAAGAAATTAACTGGAAATTACAGAGATTGAAAGTTTGAAGAGAAAAAGAGATAAACATTTGGAGAAGTTAAGCTTGGTGAAAAAAGTGAAAAGTGAATTTACATGATTTTTTCTGGCCAAATGTCTTTGTCATGCACAACAACCAAATAATTCCAAAACAAAGTATTTCTAAGAAACATATATCTATCTGCCAAATCAGCTATCTACTGTATGAAAACATCATCACATCAGTATCAATGCAAGTGTCAATAAAATAAAGAGCTTTATTACCTGCATATGTCCATTCTTTCGCTAAAAATAAAAAGGAAGAATACAATAGGGTTAAAACAGGGTCTCGGTGGTTTTCAGAGAATGTCTAACAGATTTAGTCTGATTGAAACAATTCTTTTGTAATCGCTGTTATCATTTAGGCAGACGATTTCATCCAAATCAACTTACAGTACACATTTACAGTCTGCATTACAAGTTATACACTTTTATTTTATCAGTACCACAACCTTGCCATTACTCACGGCATGCTCTACCAGTTGATACAATTTTGAAGACTGAAATAACAAATATAATCACTACAGTGTAATAATTCCACTGTTACATTCAAACCAAAAACATCCAATGCATCAAAAAGCAATCAATAACCATTTGTATAATTTAACACTTTTATCCCTCTGTTTTCTTGTGTTCATCTGTGTTTAGTAGCAATTAAGAGCTCAAATTCTATTACAACAGTCCATTGCACTAATACTGCTTAAGATAATCACACTCATACCAGTTCCTGAGCAGTCCACAAACTTCAAAAACAGGAGAAAAACAGCCACCGTTATCCAGACCAGGTCCATGCTTTCAACCTTCTCCTGGGAAATGGGAATAGACACACTGATGCACTGGATGACTGGTGGAAATCCAGGTCTCCCAAAAAGTATCCCACGGATCCCAAAAGGTTCACAAAGAAAGATGAATACTTGGTCCTTTTCTTTATCTGGATGATGTGGCCCAGTGAGATGAATAAAGAGAGGCCATCACATGCGCAGAGGAGGATGAAGGGTTGCGACAGTGAGAGAGAGCGTGAACTGGAAGGAGAAAAGGACAAGTGAACGAGAAAATCAGTTAGTGTTGGCCACTGAAAAATGTGGATGACACAACTAGCCAAAAGAGGGGGAAGAATGGAGTGGGGGGAGTGGGGAAAGCCTGATTCAAAAGAGGTACTGCAGTGAGAATAGAGAGAATTGAATGAGTGAAAACTAGAGAATATTTTGTTTACAAAAAATAAAGCAGTCATCAATTCAGAACTTTAGATAGCTGAAATATATATATATATATATATATATATATATATATATATATATATATATATATATATATATATATATATATATATGTGTGTGTTCTCTTGTTTGTTCTATTGCTGGCAATTTGTTTTATACTTGAATAACTGAATAATTGCTTGAGAGCTTGAACAATGTTTACTTGATTTAGAAATGAGTTAGTTTTTGCTGAAGTGTAGAAATTGGCATTAACTACTGACATTTTGTTAGATTGACAACACTGTAAGGCGCTACTCTTTGTGAAGCTGATTTGGGAAGACATGTATTGTAAATAAATCATCTACACGAATAATTACATTTAATTTAACATTTTTGAAAACCAAATCTGCAATATCACATTTTAATAAATAGTAACAGAGGTTGAAGAAGGTTCGCTATAGCAACAAATAAAGAATGATAAAGGTATCAGTGATTAAAGATGGTTCATGCAGACCTTAATTACAGTTTCTACAATAAATTTCTCACATTTCTCAATACTGAGAATGCATTTTCAAAACTCTTCACACAATCAGCACAACATCAGTCTATGTGGACTAAATAGTGGGTCAGTTTTCATTGCTTTAATGCAAAATCCATTCAGTGACCACATCTATCAAAAATCATGAAATCTTCTGTCAGCAAAACTCACTCAGCAAAACTTTCAGCAAAAGCAGCATTTTTTGCACTTGTTTGCATACTGCTTTCAATATGGTTAAACTTCAGTTCAAAACCTCGCACAAAACTAAAATTGACAGAATTTGCGTATAATACTAGTATACTGAAATGTATCCATGATCAAGAATAAAAAAAACACTGATGCCAATTTTAGCTGAATACCTGACCAGGTGTTTTGTCTTCTATGCCATTACCATCTCTACAAAAGAACATTTTTGGAACAGAGAACGAAAAGTTGGAAGGAGGAGAGGAGTGCAAATATGTAGTAGATGACCAATGAGTAAGACCCAAGAACAAGTCTCTGATGAGATAAGGGCTACTATTATGGATCATGTGATAAACCATTGTCTATCTTTGAGAGAGGCTGGCCTGAGAGTGCAGACAATCTCCCACGCTCAACAGTGGAATCCATTGTGCAAATATTTCCACAAACAAACAGGTAAGATATGCATTCTGCAAGTGGACCTAACTGACCTACATTACTAATATTAAATATTTTTCTGACTGCGACCTTGTAACTTTGTTTTTCATTTTGAGCTTTTTTGTTATTTTGGAATTATTGTGCCACATGCACACATATGTGAAAATACAATAAAGCACACTGAAGAAAACGGCAGTATTTGAGATTCATTCCAAAATGGAGTTCATTCATTCATTCAGTGAAGTGTCTCTCTTGCATTGAAACAGAATATTGGTTTACATATGTAAAAAGTCATGCATACCCTACAGTAAGCCAAAATTAAATATCTTGTAATGATTCCTGTTGTTTGTGTTTACAGTTTTTCTTAGTCGCTTTGGTACATTTCTCCAAACTCAGGTAACTGCTCTCAAAACATTTAACACAGTGATCTGTACACTTTGTAATTGTCCTAAACAGATAGTAAATTATCCTTCATTTCATACAATTTACAAATCAAAAGCATAATTTTCTCAAAACACTGTGCACAAAATTCCCTAATGTTATCACAGCAGTTCATACAGCCAACCAAATCTTTAATATATCAGGAAAAACATTTGCAGCTTTTTCATTGGTCTTCACAAAGATCACAAGCATTTTTGTACCATTTTCAAAACACAACAAACAAAACTCTGTGAATTGTAAAATAGTCAGTTGCACACCTTATGTCCTCAATTAACCCCAAATTGATATCTGATGAGTTAGTAATCCACTCAACACAGAAAAAGCCAATTTCCTAATTGTTCACACAGCTGTCTTAATTACAACAACTACAAAAGGGGAAGAGAAAAACAACAAAGAAGACGAATGAGGAGAAAAGACAATTAAAAAGAAAAGAATGAGCAGTGGAAAAGGAAGAGGTGTAAGAGTGAGAGGTGGTGGACAGGGGAGAAGAAGAGGAAGAGGAGATGGAGAAAGAGCAAGAAGAGCTGAAGATGTAGGAGAAGGAGAAAGAAGAGCTGATGATGTAGGAGAAAGAGAAAGAAGAGCTGATGATGTAGGAGAAAGAGAAAGAAGAGCTGGGGATGTAGGAAGAGAAGATAGAGGAGTAGAGGGAGAAGAGATGGATAGATTGGAGGGCAATGGTATAGTGGAAAGAGAAAAAGTAGAAAATATAAGAGATGGACAGAGAGGAAGAGGAGGGCAAGGTGTAAGAGGAGGGCAAGGTGTAAGAGGAGGGAGGAGAGGTAGAAGGATAGGGTACACACGTGTTTCAAATTAAATCAGAGCCACACTTATTGACCATGTCATAAATCACGGTCTCTCACTGAGAGAAGCTGGGCAGAGAGTTCAGCCCAATATAAACAGATCCACAGTGGCTTCAATTATCCGCACATTTCAGAGGGAAAACCGGTAAGTAACTATATCATTCTACAATGAGAGTCCATGTAGTCTTGTTTGACATGGGTCTAGATTTCTACAGTAAATGTTCCTGCTTGTCCAAACATTTTTCAGAACTGAAGATAGAGAACATTCAGGTGGACGAACAAGACTTCTTTCAATTGAACAAGAGCATGCCATTTTTGACATGGTGGTCCAGAACAACACCCTCCGCCTCAAAGAAATTCAGCAAAGAATAACACAGGACAATGAACTGTTCCACAATATCCACCAATGCAGTCTCTCCACAATTGATCGTGTTCTAAGGAGAGATGCAATCCGAATGAAGCAAGCATACAAAGTGCCCTTTGAGGGGAACTCTGTTAGAGTGAAGGAGTTGCGATTCCAGTTTGTTCAAGTATGTGCAACCCAATTACTGCACTTTTACTGTCAACACAAAGATATATTTTTCCTGAATTTTAAGCATGTGTCCATAAACTATTCCATGCTACTGTAAGTGAAAAGATTTAGGTATATCTATGTATACTGCTGCTTCAAAGTGTGAACTCAAACTTCAGCAACAGTTTCACAGTAGTATTGACTGCAATCAATGACATTACTGTAAAACACTAACTTACTGTATTGTACCTTGTGTTCTTTTTACTCTAGAGAATCTTGGAGTTGGATAGCAGTGCAACTCATTATGAGTACCTGTATATTGATGAAGCAGGCTTCAATCTTCACAAATAAAGGAGAAGAGGGAGAAATGTGATTGGCCATCGTGCTATAGTCAATGTCCCTGGACAACGAGGAGGCAACATCACTCTCTGTGCCACAATTTCTACAGCTGGTGTTGTGGCACACAATGCTGTCTTGGGACCATACAACACAGCAAGGCTCCTACATTTTTTAAACCTCCTCAATTAAATCCTCTTTCCGCAGGGTGATCAGGAGCAAATGGTAAGGAATTTTGTAGTTGTTTGGGACAATGTCCAATTCCACCATTCAGCACTAGTGCGAGAGTGGTTTGAGAATCACCCACATTTCAGGATGGTGTTCCTTCCACCATATTCTCCTTTCCTGAACCCAATAGAGGAATTCTTCTCCTCTTGGAGATGGAAAGTACATGATCGCAACCCTTACAACCAAGTAAGTCTTTTTCAAGCGATGGAAGAGGCCTGTGGAGATATTGGGGCACAAGCATGTCAAGGATGGATACAGCATTCAAGGCGTTTTTTCCCACGATGCATGACTCGTGAAAATATTTGCTGTGATGTTGATGAAATTCTCTGGCCAGATGTAATTGAGAGACATGATCAATAAATTAATTGATTCAATGAATGCAGGGTTTTTTTTACCTATGTACTTATTTGCATAATCTTTTTTTTTTATTTTTTTGTGGGGTGACAACTCATTGTTATATACCTGAACTTGGAACTTAATTAAAGAACTTTATGAAAAACATGTATTTTCTTTTATTTATTTGTGTATCTTCAGCTGAATTTGTTATCAAATCAACAGAGAACACACTTTTAGTTTTGATGTTAATATTGAATTTTAATAAATGCATTACTAGAATAAAATGCTGTGTTTCATTGTGCAGTGAATACTTAACTGTTTCGCCAACATAAGAGTGTGTTTAGTTTGCTGTGTTAATTGTTTTGAGAGCAGTTACCTGAGTTTTGAGAAATGTACCAAAGCGACTAAGAAAAACTGTATTAGGTCATGTGTTTTTGAATCAGAGTTTTGGTCAAATGAATTGATTTTGAGAGGTTTTGGATGAAAAATTAACTGTTCTGCTAGTATAAATGTTGGTACAGATGACTATGTTAAGAGTTTTGAAAATACATTTTCAGTATTGAGAAATGTGTGAAAATTATTGTAAAAAACAACAGGATTGACAGGGATGTAATATTTTGATTGATATTTTAGGGTAGACCGAATACAGTTTCCCTTCTCATACATGCTCAAACTGTTATTATCAGCGTGCACATTCACATTTGTGTCCTCTCTTCGTGTGGGCTGATGCACCCCTAGATCATCCCCGATCCTCCAACAAATTTGTCTAATCATTAGACAACCAGGTGGAGGATCGGTGATGATCTGGGGTGCTTCAGCGAGGCTGTAATCGGGCAGATTCGTCTTTGTAAAGATGAATGAATCAAGTCACGTACAAGGTTATCCTGGAAGAAAACTTGCTTCCTTCTGCTCCGACATTGTTCCCCAACTCTGAGGATTGTTTTTTCCAACAGGACAATGCTCCATGCCACACAGCCAGGTCAATAAATCTGTGGATGTAGGACCACCGGATCAAAACCCTGTCATGGCCAGCCCAATCTCCAGACCTGAACCCCAATGAAAACCTCTTGAATGTGATCAAGAGGAAGATGGATGGATGGCCACAAACTATCAAACAAAGCCGAGCTGCTTGAATTTTTGCACCAAGAGTGGCATAAAGTCACCCAACACCAATATGAAAGACTGGTAGAGATCATGGCAAAACACATGAAAGCTGTGATTGATAAATCAGGGTTATTCCATCAAACTCTTCCTAAGCCAAAACATTAGTATTTTGTTGTTTAAAAATGAATATGAACTTTTGACCAGTTGTCATTTTCTGCAAATAAATGTTCTAAATGACAATATTTTTCATTTAAATTTGGAAGAAATTTTGTCATTACTTTATAGAATAAAAAAAAATAATTTTACTCAAACACATAGTAAATCCAGAGAAACTGATCATCTTGCAATGGTCTCAAATTTTTTTCCAGAGCTGTAGATAGACACTAAGGTGCCGAGAAAAAGGTTCCGCCATAGCAGTGGCTCAGTTCAGCATCGTGGCCAGGGGGACACAACTTCTCGTTCCCTCCATCAGGGTAGGGAAGATTACAAAGAAGGAGGCTACAACAGTAACCTAGACATTCCCCATCTGTCACTCACTTCGACGTTGTGTCAAGAAAAGCGACACTAGGGGTCCCTATTCAATTATGCCATGTGCTGAACCGTTACCCTTCCCCAACGCCCCGTAAAATCGTCATAAACTTTTTCGGTTCCCGGCACCCCTAAGGGTGAGACACACACGGGACGAGACAGACTCAACCCTGAGATTGTAAAATCTCGTAAAGGTATTGGGTGTTGCCCAGCCCGCTGCTCTGCATATGTCTGCTAGGGAGATGCTGTTGGCCAGTGCCCATGAGGATACCACACTTCTAGTCGAGTGTGCTCGAACCTGCAAGGGGGCGGGCACGTCCTCGTTGTGATAGGCCAGTGTGATGGCATCAATGACCCAATGGGAAAGCTTCTGTTTGGAGACAGTGTTCCCTTTCCGCTGTCCACCAAAGCAGACAAAGAGCTGCTCAGAACATCTAAAGCTCTGCATGCGGTCCACAAAGATACGCAAAGCACGCACAGGACACAACAAGGACAAGGCTGGGTCTGCCTCCTCCCGGGGCAGTGCTTGCAGGTTCACTACCTGGTCCCTGAAGGGAGTCGTAGGAACTTTGGGCATGTAGCCCAGTCATGGTCTTAGGATGACATGGGTGTTTGCCAAACCGAACTCTAGGCAAGTGTCGCTGACAGAGAATGCTTGCAGGTCCCCGACCCTCTTGATGGAGGCGAGCATGATCAGGAGGGTCGTCTTCAAGGAGAGGGCTTTGAGCTCGACTGATTCTAGCAGCTCGAAGGGGGGTCTCTGAAGGCCTGAAAGAACTACGGAGAGATCCCATGAGGGGAACAGGCATGGCCTGGGAGGGTTCAGCCTCCGGGCGCCTCTAAGGAACATGATAATCAGATCATGCTTCCCTAGGGAATTACTGTACACTGCATCATGGTGAACCGATATGGCAGCTAAATAAACCTTAAAGGTGGAGGGGGACAGCCTCCCCTCCAACCTCTCTTGCAGAAACGAGAGCACTGGCCCGACTGCGCATCTCTGCAGGTCTTCAGATCGTGAAGAACACCAATTTGCGAACAAGCGCCACTTGTGGGGAGGACAGAGGTTTCCAATCCAGCCCCACGGTGGCGGCAGCCGGGCAAGCATGTTGGCCATCTGGGCGTCAGCCTCAGACTGGGCGTGCCAACCCGAAGGCAGTAGTCCAGTTGATTCTTCCACTTCAGATGCTGGAACGCTCTCAGATGCAGCGGTGAACTCATCATCCAGCTCGTGGGGCTTGAGGGAGTAAACAAACTGGCCGTGAGGCGAGCCGCTCTCACCTCAATCTTGGACGGAAGTCAACGAGCGTGCAGGGGTGGGTGGTTCGTGGGAATCTACTCACCGAAATCAAGTCCGCTGCCATCCCCAAATCGCCTCCATCGCCAGCCGGGTCGTCCTCAATCCCGTGGGAAGAAGAAGTGACTCGGGGGATGGCTGGAGTGGTGTTCCACTTTAAGAAAGAAAGGCGCGACAGCAACGTTGCCATGGTGAGGTTCTCGCAGTGAGAACACGAACAATCCACAAATGCCACCTCAGTGTGATCGCGGCCCAGACACACGAGGTAGTGCCTGTGCCCCATCAGGAATGGAGAGAAATCGACCGCATCCAGGAACTACACAGGGATGGAAGGGCATCTTTAAAAGACACATCCTGAAAAGGATGTTCAATGCCAGCCGTGTATTTGATTTTTTAGAGTAAATAAACTCTTTTATAATATTCACTTTTAGCAGCGCTGTCGAAGCAGCCAGGGGCAAAGCTGCACTGCCGTACAGAGAAGGAGAAAAACGCTGATATGACCATAGATCCAACAGTGTCATCCCTGCAGAGGTGAGCGGAACAGTAAGTGATCTCACCTTGCTGATCGCACAAACGCTCGGCTCCGAAGAAGAAATCTGAATGGACAGATGCATGATTCCCTCCTTTTATACCCGTATGTCCCCGGTGGAGGGTCATTCTCATTGACCTTTTCTCAAGTTCAGAGGTAACCGAGGCCTTCAAAAAAGTCCCCTAGTCTCGCTTCACTCGACACATTGTCGAAGTGAGTGACAGATGGGATAGATAGATAGATAGATAGATAGATAGATAGATAGATAGATAGATAGATAGATAGATAGATAGATAGATAGATAGATAGATAGATAGATAGATAGATAGATAGATGGATGGATGGATGGATGGATGGATGGATTCAGTGACCATATTTTTCAAAATCCACATACACTTTTGTCATTCATACTCCACAGCCTGCTCATTTTTCAAATGCCAACACACTACTTTCAAAACTGATAAAAACACATTCAAAACAGAATTATGGCAAATTTCAAGCATTTCTGCAGTAATTATTTTGAAATATAGAAAACCTTAGATGAAAATGAAATAATCATCATTCAAAGCTAATTGCAATTTCAACTGAAAGCCAACACAGGTGTCCTGCTTTAGTCTCATTACCATGTTTTAGTAAATTTGATTTACTGATTTTGTTTGGAAATATAGGTCAAAGAAGGTTGGTGGGGAAAGAGGAGTGGAAATAAGAGGGAGAGTGCATGGAGGACAAAGGAGAGGAAGACCAAGAGTGGTGATCTCTGATGCGATAAGGGCCACAATTATTGACTATGTTGTAATCCATGGTCTCACTTTGAGAGAGGCTGGTCTAAGGGTGCAACCAAATTTGCACCGTTCAACAGTTGCATCAATAGTACGAATTTTCCGGCAAAACAACAGGTGACATGAGCATCCTTTGATGATAACTGAACTACTTATTATAGCACAATACAATAAGTCTACATTTTTACATGTACTGACATTTTGAAACCTATTACAATACAGTAATTGTTGTGTTTTTGGATCCAAAGGTTGTCTTCAAGAGGAAGGAAACTCAGATGTGCAGGAAATTGCCATTGTTGACGTGGTAATTGCCAACAATGCAATAAAACTGCAATTTCGGGTCAGAGTGCTGGCAGACCATTTCACTTTTGGAAATGTGAATATGGTCAGCACAACGAGTCCTAGAGAAACATAAAATACCCTCTGTACCCTATACCCTTTGAGAGAAACAATGAACATGTAAAAGAACTCCGGTATCAGTATGTCCATGTAACGGGAGCCAGCTGGTAAATAGCTGTGCAGTGTGTAAACCTCACTCTCCTGACCTCAGGTGGTGCACTAGCGACTGACACTAGAGTTTGTAGCCTTTAGCCTCCTTGTTAGCGCACCCGCCTCCCACACCGGAGGCGCCGGTTCGAGTCCCGTACGGAGCGGGGCGATCAGGGCCTGTTACATCCAGGGAAGATGTCTGTTCAGTAAACAAACAGGGTGCATACACTGTTATGCATAATGTAAATTACTGTAAAACTGTCTGTAATTTAGAGTGTAATGGAGATGGAAGCCAGTCAAACTCTACATACTTATATCTTTGTGGATGAAGCTGGATTCAACCTGGCAAAAACACGCTGCAGGGGAAGAAATGTGATTGGACAGAGAGCAACTGTGGATGTCCAAGGCCAGAGAGGAGCTAACATCACGATGTGTGCAGCACTATCCAATGATGGTTTGCTGTTACACAAACCCCTCATTGGCCCCTACAATTCAGAGAGGCTTATTACTTTTCTGGATGACCTGCATAATCGACTTGTATCAGCAGAGGAGAGAAGGCAAGGGGCTTCAAACTCCTCTACCTTCGTTGTTGTGTGGGTTAATGTGGCATTTTACCTCTGCAAAGTCAAAGACTGGTTGCTGCACATCCTAAGATGTCAGTATTATTCCTGACATACTCCCCTTTCTGAAACCCCATAGAGGAGTTTTTCTCTTCGTGGAGGTGGAAGGTTTATGACCAACATCCACATGACCAGATGACTTTACTGGAGGCAATGAAAGCAGGGTGTGGAGACATTTCTCCTGAAGACTGCCAGGGTTGGATTAGACATTCCAGAAGGTACTTTCCAAGATGCACTGCCTGAGAAGACATCAGATGTGATGTTGATGAGAACTTGTGATCAAATCCAAGACAGAGGGTATACTAGAACCCTCACAGTACTTTACAATCAGTGATTAGACTACACATGTTTTTGATGTGGTATTTTTTATTTTTTATTTTTATCATTGCAGCCCAGGAATTTCAGGATTTTTTTTTCTTTTTTCAACTTTTTATTTTCACAAATAAAATACTATATTCAAAGAAAAACAAATTGCAGCATTTCTGATTCATTCTTGTTACATATGCTTTAGTACATTCAATAAAGTGAAAAGGTGTTATTCTAGAATGAAATGCTGATTTATGTGAAAAATCATTCAAACTTTAAAAATAAATGTTCAGCATTTATGTAATACTCCCTGCTGTTAGTGTTTTTAGGTCAGTGTGTTATGAATGAAATGTATGTTTTCTGAATGAGAACTGCTGCCAGTGTCATGGTGGAACAAGCTTATTTTTAGACATATATGAAGTGTTTTGTTTGTTTGAAAGTGTTTTGGATGTGCGATTAATCTTGGAGTGGCCAAGATTCATGTTGGTAATGCAGACTATGATGAGTTTGAAAATGTGGCTTCAGGAATTTAGGAATTGAAAAAAACTATTTATGTACTTTTTTATATATATTGATTTTGTTGGAAGACAGATAAAGGCATATCATGGCATGTGTTTTCTGGTAAGTATCCTATTTGTGCAGTATAGAAAAGAGCCAAAGGTTTTAACAACTTAACTTAGTCTGACTTTTCAGAATTTCTTAACTGCCACAAAAAATTTTGATGTTAATTTTAGTTAAAGTATTATTCTGGGTTCAATAAAAGTTAAGCTCAGTCGACAGCATTTGTGGCATAATTTTGATTACCACAGAAAATAACTTTGACTTTTCCCTCCTATTAAAATAAAGAGGCACTAATCTTAGTTAAAGTGAGGGACTCACAATGGAAGTGAATGTGGCCAATTTTAAGGCATTTAAACATAAATATAAAGCTTACAATTTTACAAAAGCACTTTAATTAATTATTCTGTTAATTCCCATTAATACCACATACCCATAATACCTATTATTTAAGGTTTAAAGTTATTGAAATGTTTATTTTTAAAGCCATTTCATGGTTTGTTGCCATTACATCGTTATGGCAATGAAGTTGTAAAATTGCCTGTAACGTTACACTAAGGGCTAGTAAGTGATTTTATCACACTAAAATCATGTCAACACATATATTGTTTCTGTTTTGTGGCTATACTTTTGAAATAGTGAGTATTTGAACATTCACTTCCATTGTAAGTGCCTCACTGGAATACAGATTATTGTTTTTTTAAAGGGATGAACAACTCTAAATAATTTTTCAATAGGCTATTTTGGCACAAATGTGGTTGTATTGAACCAGGAATATATCTGAATAGAATAAAGATTTATTTTTTTTTTTTACAAAAAGCCCAGCTGCAACTGACCTCATGGAACTTCTGATTAAACCTATTTTTGCAATTCATTAATCAAACACTGGAGGGCAGTAAAACCCTATTCATCAATCATCTCCTCTTAACACTGAACTATACAGTAACACAGAAAAAAAGGATATTACTTGAGATTACACAAATGTCCATTACAGCAATGTTTTGTTTTGCATATAAATAGTTTAAAAGTTATCTTAAAAAATTAAGACATTACATTACATACATGCATGTTGTGTGTATAGAGACCCAGATTCAAACTTGCACCACCTTTTTAAGCATCACAGCCACTGATCTCTCTCTCTCTCTCTCTCTGTGTATATATATATATATATATATATATATATATATATATATATATATGTGTGTGTGTGTGTGTGTGTGTGTGTGTGTGTAGATCAGTGATCATGGCCTAACATTGTCGAAAACACAATACACAGACTGCTAGGCCACTGGCAGTTAAAATTAAATTAATTTTAAATATTTTTGTTATATTTAGCTGACCCAAAAAAGAAAGAAAGAAATTATCTATGATGTGCTTTATACGTACATATGATTAAAAATACAAATTCTAAAAAATATAGTAATAAAACCTGATATACATTTGTAAAAGCCTTGAAAGAAGTTTATTATTATTATTAAGATTTTTTCACATTCTTTCTTTTTTTTTTTTTTTTTTTTTACTTCATAAATTATTGGCCTTAATTTATTAGAATTGTCATCTCTAGAGCGCAATATCTTTGTGTGTTTACAAATGTTATTAAGATTAAATGAGCAGCAAAACAAATTCAGTACATTGCATAAATCCATATTTAAATTTGCAGGGCATAAAATTATATGATCAACAAATGTAAGACTATGCTTTATTATTCAGTCCTGCATGCAAGCCTGCATTAAACACTGGGAACAGTTTTCAGTGATTATTGGTTTAACTATGAATATGTTCATTCATTTGTAGGTTAAATCTCACTCATTAACACTCGATAATGCATGTAATAATGCATTAGATTGATATCAGGTACCAGTGACTGATACTGGCAACCCTTTCCGAGGAACGTGAAGCAACACTGAGGCATATAGATTAAAGTACGGATTTCCCAGCATTTCCATTGAAAATAGTCCTTCGTTTTCTTGGCGTGTATGATGTAATGCAGTCTTGTGAGACTTCTTTCATGTGCTTTTTCAAATGGCACGCTGCCGCCCAACTGAAAATGAACGTCTCATTTAGGAAACAGCCAAAATGACATCATTCAACGTGTCAGTCACGGTTTCCCCGTGCCGCCTACTCAAAACTCACAGCGTAATCATCAGTTTAAACGTGAAACCATCGCACAACCTTACGCAACGGTCCTGCCCGATGAAGCGCCATTGGTCGGTCTTCGACGAATAGGGCGTGTCTGGAATATTTTTTGAACTCCTATTGGTTGAGTCGCTGTTGGGGGTATGAACAAGGAGTTCATGAACAAATCGCTCAGGCTGCAGTTCGAGAAGAGAAACGCTACAGGCATTGCTCCAAAAAGGGGTGGGAGCCCCAAACAAAACCTTTTCCCTAAACTTAACCGTGAGTGGAAGCGACGCCCCCTTTTAAAAATAACCCCGCCCTCTTTCGGAGATCCCGCCCCCAATTGGATATGCAGTTCAAGTCCATGTGCACGTTGCTCTTAAAGGGGAAGAACCCGTTCACATGTCTACAAGAAGGATCTCGACCTGCGACATTATACAAGCTAACTGCCCATGTCTTAGATATAGAATATGTACACAGTACCGTGCAAAAGTTTTAGGTACTTGTGAAAATGTTGCATTGTGAGGATGTCTTCAAAAATAATGTCATAAATAGTTTTCATTTATCAAATAACATCATACAACTATATATATATATATATATATATATATATATATATATATATATATATATATATATATATATATATATATATATATATATATATATATGTACAGCCGTGGCCAAAAGTATTGGCAGTGACATCAATTTTGTGCAAAGTTTGCTGCTTCAGTATTTGTAGATTATTTTTTCACATGTTTCTATGGTATATTGGAAAACAATGATACGTTTTTCATAAGTTTTAAAGGCTTTTAGTGGCAAAAACACTCAATATATGCAAAGAGTCAATATTTACAGTGTTGACCCTTGTTCTTCATAACCTCTGCAATTCCCTCTGGCATGCTGGATATCAGCTTCTGGGCCAAATCCTGACTGATGGCGATCCATTCTTGTCTTATTAGTGCTCGGAGTTAATCACAATTTGTGGTCTACTTCATTATCACTTTTGCCTTGTGACATGGTGCTCCATCATGCTGAAAAATGCACAGATTATCACCAAATTGCTCCTGGATCGTTGGGAGAAGTTGCTCTTGCAGGACGTTTTGATAACATTCTTTATTCATGGAAGTATTTTTGGGCAGAATTGTGAGTGAGCCCACTCCCTTGGATGAAAAGCAGCCCCACTCATGGATGTCCTCAGGATGCTTCACTGTTGGCACAACACAGGACTCATGGTAGCGTTCACCTTTTTATTCTCCGAACTATCGATTTTCCAGATGTCCCAAACAGTCGGAAGGGGGATTCATCAGAGAAAATATCTTTGCACCAGTCTTCTGCCATCCAATCCTTGTAATTCCTGCAGCATTTCAGTCTGTCCTTGATGTTTTTCTTGGAGAGAAGTGGCTTCTTTGCTGCCCTTCTTGACACCAGGCCATTGTCCGAAAGTCTTCGCCTCACTGTGTGCACAGAAGCACTCACACCAACCTGCTGCCAATATTGAGCAAGCTCTGCACTGGTGGTGACAAAATTCCATAGCTGACTCCTTTAGACGGTCCTGGCACTTTCTGGACACTCTGGGACATCCTGAAGCCTGGTTCACTGCAGTTGAACCTCTCTCCTTTAAGTTCTTGATGATCAGGTAAATTATTCTTTCAAGTCCAATATTCTTTGTAGCAATTTCCTTGCATGAGAGGCCATTTTGATGCAAATCGATAATGGCTGCACGTCTTTCTTTAGAGGTAACCATTGATAAAAAGAACACAATGATTGGAAGCACTTCTTCCCTCCTTTTAGAGCAATCATATATATATATATATATATATATATACAGTGAGGAAAATAAGTATTTGAACACCCTGCTATTTTGCAAGTTCTCCCACTTAGAAATCATGGAGGGGTCTGAAATTGAGAAGTCATCGTAGGTGCATGTCCACTGTGAGAGACATAATCTAAAAAAAAAAAATCCAGAAATCACAATGTATGATTTTTTAACTATTTATTTGTATGATACAGCTGCAAATAAGTATTTGAACACCTGAGAAAATCAATGTTAATATTTGGTACAGTAGCCTTTGTTTGCAATTACAGAGGTCAAACGTTTCCTGTAGTTTTTCACCAGGTTTGCACACACTGCAGGAGGGATTTTGGCCCACTCCTCCACACAGATCTTCTCTAGATCAGTCAGATTTCTGGGCTGTCGCTGAGAAACACGGAGTTTGAGCTCCCTCCAAAGATTCTCTATTGGGTTTAGGTCTGGAGACTGGCTAGGCCACGCCAGAACCTTGATATGCTTCTTACAGAGCCACTCCTTGGTTATCCTGGCTGTGTGCTTCGGGTCATTGTCATGTTGGAAGACCCAGCCTCGACCCATCTTCAATGCTCTAACTGAGGAAAGGAGGTTGTTCCCCAAAATCTCGCAATACATGGCCCCGGTCATCCTCTCCTTAATACAGTGCAGTCGCCCTGTCCCATGTGCAGAAAAACACCCCCAAAGCATGATGCTACCACCCCCATGCTTCACAGTAGGGATGGTGTTCTTAGGATGGTACTCATCATTCTTCTTCCTCCAAACACAGTTAGTGAAATTATGACCAAAAAGTTCTATTTTGGTCTCATCTGACCACATGACTTTCTCCCATGACTCCTCTGGATCATCCAAATGGTCATTGGCAAACTTAAGACGGGCCTTGACATGTGCTGGTTTAAGCAGGGAACCTTCCGTGCCATGCATGATTTCAAACCATGACGTCTTAGTGTATTACCAACAGTAACCTTGGAAACGGTGGTCCCAGCTCTTTTCAGGTCATTGACCAGCTCCTCCCGTGTAGTTCTGGGCTGATTTCTCACCTTTCTTAGGATCATTGAGACCCCACGAGGTGAGATCTTGCATGGAGCCCCAGTCCGAGGGAGATTGACAGTCATGTTTAGCTTCTTCCATTTTCTAATGATTGCTCCAACAGTGGACCTTTTTTCACCAAGCTGCTTGGCAATTTCCCCGTAGCCCTTTCCAGCCTTGTGGAGGTGTACAATTTTGTCTCTAGTGTCTTTGGACAGTTCTTTGGTCTTGGCCATGTTAGTAGTTGGATTCTTACTGATTGTATGGGGTGGACAGGTGTCTTTATGCAGCTAACGACCTCAAACAGGTGCATCTAATTTAGGATAATAAATGGAGTGGAGGTGGACATTTTAAAGGCAGACTAACAGGTCTTTGAGGGTCAGAATTCTAGCTGATAGACAGGTGTTCAAATACTTATTTGCAGCTGTATCATACAAATAAATAGTTAAAAAATCATACATTGTGATTTCTGGATTTTTTTTTTTAGATTATGTCTCTCACAGTGGACATGCACCTACGATGACAATTTCAGACCCCTCCATGATTTCCAAGTGGGAGAACTTGCAAAATAGCAGGGTGTTCAAATACTTAT
>JAVLUX010000014.1:33630554-33765554 GCA_032164185.1 Moxostoma hubbsi | reverse complement strand
GGTGAGCACTAGTAGCATGAGCCTTACTTGACCCTTACTCTGTCATTGTAATTTCTCCTGAAGAGAACACGAGACAGTAGAAGACAGAAAGACTTGATGGGTGGACAGAAAAACTCAGTAAAGTAAGACACGAGGAGAGAGAGAGAGAGAGAGAGAGAGGCTTTATTTGAACTGCAGGTTTGCAAGGAACAGAGGTGCACTTGAGAAAAGAGCGAGAGAAAAGTAAAAATGGTTGGGGGAGGGGTAAGAGACACGAGCAAGACAGTGTGTGTGTGTGTGTGTGTGTGTATACTGTATGTGCCTATGGGTGTGTTCGTACGCAAGAGGGAGAGGAGAGGAGTGAAAAGGAAGAAGTAGAGAGAGACCCTTGCTGCCTTCTAAACCAATAGTGCCAAAGCATCCCCCTATTTTCCTGCTCTAGACAACACGCACTTATACACTCACACAGAAGTGCACGTTCCTCCTTTCTCTCTGAATTGTTTGGATCTAGATATGCTCTTATATAGACTGTGTTCTTATTTTTGCTCTGTGATGGCTAAGACAAAGCTGTGTAGATGATACAAATTAAACATTTAGTTTTTTTTTTTTTGTTATCTTTTATTTCAGAATTTACAGAAGGTTTCAAAAGTATGAGAACACCGGTGGAAAATGTTTTATTTTCAAATTATAATATTAGCAGTACAATTTGAATTAAAAGTTAAGCTAGCACTCGAACCAATATGAAAACCTGATGATCCATTTTATCTTTACTTAATTTTTTTAATCTTTTAAGAATAATCTTAAAAATTTCTTACATTTTTATTTTATTTTTTTCAGTTGAAGCAGGAAAGTCAGAATATTTGTACAAAGAAGTTTATATGGTCAAAGTAAAAAATGTGCTTGTATAGAGGTGTAGAAATAGTGCAGAATATAAAACATTGCTTATTTTCTGTACTATTATTATTTTTATTTTATTTAAAATTGTAAAACTTGGAATCACATATTTTCAATTGGTAGCGTACAATTTTTTTAAACTTGATATGTTTTTTTATCATTCTGTTTGACTCACAGTTTCACTTTTTGTCACAATTATCACATTGCCATTTTAATACTCCAGTTTCGTTGATCGTACTTTTTCTCATACCATCCTTATTTGTCGTTGCATCTGTTCTTTTTCTAGCAGTCATGCAGTCCACAGGAAGTACTTCCTCTCAGCCCTCACAGGATTCGCTGAGCTCCAGAGACAGTTTCCTGTTCAGTGACGAAGATCCGGATGTCTTCCTCTTGGAAGACAGGGACATGACACGTGTATCCCGCTCGGCTCAGTCCAATTGCTCTAGAGGCAGTCTTTACAGTGTGGACGGAGAGCTGGAGCGTCCTGGATCTCAGTGGGCATGTGATGGCTTCAGTGAATCCCGTTACTCAGAGAGATCGGAGGACAACGCTCAAGATAGATCATCGTTCCTGTCCCTCTCCACCTCGACTTCGTCTGGATTGGTTTGGAGCTGCTCTGAGAGCAAGCGAGGTAAAGATGGAGGAGGATCTGAAGGAGACCTGCTGTTTGCTCATAAGGTGAGAAATTCACCATCAATACAACTGACCCTTCAGTAAGCGCTCGCCTTAGCAACTGTTTCCATCCTCCATATAATCAGACAAGCTTTGCTCTTTTCTAATGTAAGTCTATGAAAGGCCTCTGCGTTTTAAGCAGTAATTTTACAGAAATTATTCAATTATTCAAATATACATAAATTATTTAATCATAGTTTTCAAGTGCCAGGCAGTGGTGGAAAGAGTATTGATTTTTATTTTACTCTAGTAAAAGTTCTGCTATTGAAGAAATATTTGGGATGCACCGATCCAAATCCGATACTGTGTGTTAGTCATGTTTGTTAAGGTCAAGCTCCAAAAATGTCATAAAATAACCATTAAAACACAATTAAAGTAGTTAATATGACTCATGCATTTTAATCAAAGCCACTCGAAGATGTGCGATAGCTCTGTGAATCACAAAAGGCTGTGTTTTATAAGTAAATATATAAAATGTACGCGCAGCTCCAGCGCGTCAGTGAATGGCGCTGCTCTGTTTATACACACGTGCGCCTATATTTAGCCTTCACAGCGGTGTGCAATATTTGAGTGCTACTCACGAACAACATCTCAGATGTAGATGCTCAATAGTTCGGTTCACTTATATGCATTTAGAATGACACTGGAGGTGCATTTTACCAGAATATAATACGAATTGAATTAAACTACTGTGAACTTACCTACAAACAGACACATACAGGACTTCCTGGAGACTTCAGAATGTCAAAATAAAAGCATGAGGGTATAAAAGTTAAAGGTGCATGATTGAGATATATTACTATTATATTATTATCATAATTTTTTTTTTTTTTTTTACAAATTAAAATAATATTTAAGTTGAATGGTTCCAAAAAATAACTGTGGGAATGAAAAGTGAGCTGATTTCTTACAACTAAAAGAGATCTGAATCTTTTAAAGTCCAAAGCAAAAAACAACACTGGGATCAGGATTGGTATCGGCTGATAATGAGATTTCCGATATCGGATCGGAAGAGAAAAAGTGGTATCCTTGCATCCCTAGAAATAATTCACTTGAGTATAAATAGAAGTACTGAGAAATATTATGACTCAAGTAAGAGAAAATGAGTAGTTTGCTGAAAAAACTACTCAAGTAATTACTTTACAAGTTACTTTACGAAAATTATATATACAGTATATAGTATATACACTTTCATTTTAAGAACACAAAGGCATTTTTGTTCTTGAAAGAAACGGATGCTTCTTTTCACCAAGGATGCATTAAATTGATTAAAAATTCTGACAAAATCTTTAATTTCAAATTATTATTGAAATAATTGATATTTGATATTTCTAAAAAAAAAAAAATCTTCACCCGTGATGGCAAACTTATACTGTGTCACCTATTCCTTACAAAAGCATCCTAAAGTGCTAATTTAGTACTCAAGAAAATGTTCTTATTATTAGAACATTTGAAAATGGTTGCGCTACCATGTGAAAATCACAATACAGTGGGTTCTTTCCCTATTTGCTGAGGTATTGAGTTCTTACAAGTTGATTTACAATTCAAATATTGGTTTTAAAAATAGGCAAAAAGAAACACATTTCTTCTGAAATTCTGTTTACTCCTAAAGTCTTTTGTTTTAAAGAGATGAAGGCTATTCCATGCATTACTGTTGTGAAAAAAGAACATCTAACCAGGATAGAGTGGGAAGTGGACAGCCTTGATCACAGTCTCTAGTTTGAGAAACAGACTCCTCACAGGTTCTGAACTAGCAGCTTCTAAATGCTTACTTTCTTCTGCAGAACACAATCAAATATTTTTAGAAGAATATTTCAGCTCTGTAGGTCCTTACAATGCAAGTGAATGGTGACCAGAAATGTGAAGGTCCAAAAATTACATAAAGGCAACATAAAAGTAATCCATATGACTTCAGTTGTTAAATTTGTGTCTTCAGAAGTGATATGATATGTGGTTGAGAAACAGATCAATATAAGTCAATTTTTAATAGAAATCTCCACTTTCACATCTGAAAGTCACATGTGGTGCCTGTTTAGTTTCACTTTCACATCTTTTTTCACAATTGACTTAAATATTGATCTGTTGGGTGAGTAAATGATGAGAGAATTTTACATTTTGGGTGTACTATCACTTTAAGTACACAGTTTATATTAATTGTCTTTAACTACTGTACTTAAGCATTTGATACAATGTACTTATTATGTGCATACGTGTTGATGCTTTGTACTAACATTTAAAGCACCTGAATTTAATTACATCTGTAGTTACACTGTTAACCTTAAACCTAAACCTACCACAACCCTTACCCTGAAATCTAACTCTAAACCCTGACACCAACACTACCCCTACTCCTAAACCTACCCATATCTCAACCTCAGTAGCAGCAAATGTGAAGTTTGCAGAACAACATGTAGTTGCATAATAAAGGCATTGTATTTTATGTATTTTAATGTTAGTTCATAGTAGTTGAATCCTAATATAAACAGTTTCTTTAAAGAAATAAGGCAGGAATATGTATTAAGCCCACATAAGAATAATAGAGCTCAACAATCTGGTTCCAGATGTAAAAATCCCATTTATTTTTTCCATAAGGGAATTGATTATTAACGATAAATTACAAACCTTCAAAAGGCAGACCTACCGTGAGCTCCGGGATTTTTTATCCCTGAATGCTTCTGCATTATTTCAGCTTAAAAAAAAAAAAAGAAGAAAAGTTTAATATTACACTACCCATGATCCTGAGGGAAGACATTGGCTGAAAAAGTGGGCGGGCATTGTGTATGCATTCCATTTTTACCACATTTTCTTGAAAATCATATTGTTCCTGAAAATCTTCAATTCATAGACACTCTGGAAAACTGGTCTTCAGTCAACAGTAACCACGAGGGCGATGCTTGGCAAAGGGTCAGTTGTTGAAAGACTTAATATTTGAATATCACATTGACATAGGCTTTCTATCTCTCAGTGTACAGAGCTCCAGGGATTTGTCAGGCCTCTGCTGGAGCTTCTAAATGGACTGAAGAAAGGACGATTTGACAAAGGTGAGACAAAAGCAAATTGTGAGTGTGTGACCAACCTGAAGCATCACTGTTTTATGTTAAGTTACTCAACTGTAATGAGCCTGTAATAAGCTGCACAGTCTGTGGCAACCTCTTTATATGTGAGGTTATTTATTTCCCCACTTTTCTCCATTGAAGACTTTTGACTCTTTCATTCTTGTAAATCTGTATTTATTTCTTCTGCAACTCTGACAAGGTGCAGCCCAAGGCCTTGTTTATTTATACAAAGTAAATTCTGTGCAGGAAGTGATTTAATCTAAGCTCAGACCTGACTCTATCTGATGAATACAGTATGTCTCTTGAAGAACTGAGATTGTATCAGTAATTTGCTGCTGTTGGTTGACAGGTCTGAGCAGTTTTCAGCAAAGTGTTGCAATGGACAGAATTCAGAGGATTGTGGGAGTTCTGCAGAAACCACATATTGGGTAAGAGGAAATGAGTGTCAGTAAGAACTGATCTATATAATAATATCATCGTAATTGTCATCTTTTTGTTTGCAAAGTATGGTATTTGTTAAATGGGTGAAACCTGTCAAGAACATTTGCAGGTCATATTTCACTCCAAAATCAACAATAATAAAATATGAAATTGTATTTTGCATTAAGAAAATGCAGCCATTGCATTACAATATTTATGAAAATAAAATGCATTTACCCGACAATTCTCGTTACCGTATTGCAAAAAGTATAATTCACATTACATTAATGCACATTACTGTTAAGTTGTACTGCTTTTAACTTGTGCTTATTTAAATAAATGCAGTGTTTTTTGCTGTAATACAGTAAAAATATAAATGTATTAATTAATGAGAATCATCATTCAGAAAAAGGGAATTAGAGTAAAAAAAGAAAATGCGGTGGAAAATGTTCTTAATTGTCATGGACATAATATCACAAGTTAAAAAAAGACATCTGTCTTCAAGCAAAAAAAAAAAAAATATATATTTTTTTTGTTTTGTTTTGCTTTAAGACAGCTTTTTTTTTTTTTACCTGTGAGATATATATATATATATATGTGTGTGTGTATATTTTTGTTTTATAATTTTGGGGAGAAGTGTGACCTAAATATGTTTCATGAGATTATTTGAGGTTGATTTGTGTTGTGTACATTCAGTTGTTAACTATGACAAAATGGCTTTATTTTAGTGTCTTTGTTACAGTGTAATTGCACATGTAATTACTGATTATTACAAATTATCAACATGTACTTATAGGGTTAGGGTAAGGGTTTGGTTTAGGGTTAGTTGCTTTTAATTATTCATTATTGACTGTTATTACTATAGTCGGTACTTGTAATATGTGTAAACGGGACACTGTAAAATAAAGCGTTACTGGAAAAGAAAACTGTATTTAAGCAACAGTATTTTCAACAATAATTGTATAGAATATCTGGGATATTTTTGTCCATTTCACGCCTTCTGCTGCGTTATCAATTGCTCATATCTCTTTCATGATCCCATTGCATACCTCCTAATTATCCTAGAATTATCCTCTCACCTCACATACGGACCAATCAGACAAGAGAGAGGGCAAAATTCAGAACACAAGGTCATCCGCTGGTCTAAGCAGAGCCTGATATGGGTGCATGTTGCTCCCATTTTGGATTTTCTAACCTAAATAATAGAAATAGCTTTTGAAATCTGCATTTATTACTTTAATAAAGTCATGCAGAAAAGGGTTGTACAAGTTTATTACATTCCTTTCATTCTTGGAGTTTTATGTGTCTTAAGAGTAATTTTGTTTTTAATTGAAAGCAGAACCTAAAAGGATTAGAATTAAAAGGAAAAGAAATAATGGACACTGAATTGATAATCAAATGAGCTTTTGTGTTTTTTAGAAATTGTTTAGGATAAACAAAGTAAGCCAGAGATATAGTGAGTGACCCTTAACAGTATTTGGACACTTACATTTGAACCTTTTTCAGATATACAGTATATGTTAACATGAAATATAAAATATGTATTTTGTACACATGTTTGTGTGTTCAGCCTGCTTATACATATAGTAATCTGTTATTCTGCGTATTTGTCTGTTTTCCTTGTTTTCTGCAGGGAGAAGTACCTGCCCACTTTGCTGCAGATAGAGGTGATGTTGAAGCTTTGGTTCCCCCAAGTGATTCCTCAAGCTTCTGTGACACCTAACCCTGCCGACCTTTCACCTCAGAACATTTCCAGACATGGCAGCAGCAAGGTCACTCCCCCCCACAAGCACAAAGACCAACTACACATTCCAGTCAAGGTTAGTATAGACCAGTGGCATAGGAAGGATCTGAAAAAAGAAGGGTGACACACTATAAACCCTTTCAGCCAGACTCATGAAAATTAATTAGGTGAAGCAGCATTTGCCCAGTAGTCCTGATTTGCTGAAAGGCAGGTAAGAGTGTACTAGCCCTAACAGGATTACTGCTTTTTCATTCATTTAGTAGGTGGAGGCTTCTTCTCTGTCTTAAAGACCCCAATAGAATTTTGTGGCTTTTAGTCCATGCGTGTTAGCTTTGAGGCACTTTATTTCTCAAAATGTGGATTTAAAAATGGCTCTCATTCTTTCTTTACTTTTGCAGAAGAGAAGGTTGAGCTGGTCGGACACAGGCTCGCCCTCCTTCTCACCTCTCGTGGTGTGTAAGCGCTCCAAAATCAAATGCTGTAAGGAGCAACTTCAGAAGTCATATGTTGATGGAGGGGAGGGTTCTTCAGGGGCCTCTCCCCATTCCTCAAACACGAACAAATCAGAAAAGAGATTAGGTGAAACCTCAGCACACAAGGCCATCCGTTGGTCAGGTTCAAGCCTAACATGGGTGCAGTTCTCCCCATCTAACTCCGGTCCCTCTCATAAAGGCGGAGTGGCTAAAGAGAGAGGGAGCGGCTATGTCCCTCTTCCAGTGTCTCCTGTCACCAGCAGGATCAGCCCAGCCATGCAGGACAGCTCCGTCTCCTCCACCACACCTTTTTCAGAGCCAAATGGATTCCAATGCCAGCCTGTCACCTTGGGGACTGCAAATCCATTACAGGGGCGTACACAGACCCCAACAATCACAGTGAAGCCTTCAAGCCTGGTAGAGAAGCAAAGCCCTTTACAAACCTGATGCAGAAAAACCAAGCACAACCAGCAGAGAATCTTCTCTGTGTCAGAGAGAATGTGAAGTAGAAAGAAGGACCGAAGTGTTGAGAGTTTTGTCTATTATAATGATTGAAACAGTATTTCTAAAGAATCTTGGAGAAGTTTAATCTCAACATGTTAGACTTAAATTTTTATATCAATTGGAAATTGGACTGCAAATGAGAGTACCTAAATTCAAGGTGAAGTGTGTAATATATGTGCCATTGCAAAAGCAATGACTCTCTGCCATTGGTCTGACAAACAGATAGTCAAACTCATGTCATTGGTTGAGCCAATGTTGCTTTGTCAGGCTGGTCTTGATTTTCAAACAAACCAGTGTTTTATTTGCATCAAATTGTGTTTACACTTTTCAGGGTAATTAGACTATTACATCCACTTCAATCCGGATACATTTTTGTCATTTTCGAAACGCTCTCCATCGTTCAAACGTTTTCCAAAAGTTGCTCGTCCAAAATGGATGAAAACTCTTAAATCCCTTTAATGCACATGCGAAAAATTGCCCTTCTATGTACGGTCAATTGTCCTTGTGTTCTGTCAAGGGCCAGCAATTCAGAGTAAAAATGTGAAAGTTGTAAAAAGTAACATTTATCTTTAACAATGCTATCAAAGTGCACAACAACAGCGCAGGCACAACAACACCGCTACAACATCTTGATTGTTTTGGGTGGAATAGATCACATGACTGCATCGTTTTCAGATATCTTCATTTCAACCATCCAGACTACATCGCGGAGACGGCGTTATCAAACTTATCCACTTGGGAGAGCGTTTTCGAAAAGCTCACCGTTTGGACAGGAGGCCAAAACGTAGCGGAAACCATGTGTTTTCAAATTAAAACTTATTAGTGTGGACTTGGCCTGAGGCTACAAATGGCTTTTAACACCCAAACAATGAAACACTTCACCTTTAAGAAAATGTGATATCAGTTGTGAATTTGGAGTGTTTGCAAGAGTGTGTTTAAACTGAGGGAGAAGAGTGATTGACTTTGCTTCGAATCCCAAAATAAGGTCAAATTAAGACCAGAAGGCAATCATTTAATGAAAGGTCAACACAAGGTCAAACTGGTGCCAGGATCAATCATTTGAATACTTTATATCATGAAAGAGATATCATAAAAAAAGGATCTGTTTTTGCCGTGACTGTGTTGTCTCTAAAATTGCTACTGAGAATGTTGGTTGTCATTAAAATTTGACAATGCTGCCAGTTAGACAGTGATTATTTAACACCGTTTTGGCATGAAAGGCGCTTTTTGTAGCTCTAAAGGAAAAAATGTAGCAGCAACATAACTGACTTTCTAATATCTGACTCCTTAAGAATTTATGAGTGGGTCGTAACAGGATTTTACCAGTTTTTTTTTACTGCATTTTATAAAGGAAATACATTTCTCCCAACCAAGTGGATCTTTTTGTGCTTGCAGTTGTGGGATTTGAAATGTAAATGAAACCACTTTATTTATTTGCTGTAGAATCTGTGAAAACCACTTGAAGTGGAAGAATTACTAATCAATGCTACATAAATTATGTTAGCGTGGCTGAATTGCGTAACTCATTCAGATATTGCCAGTGGCATATTCTGTGATTCTCAACCTGATAAGAAAATGATGTACTAGATTGGTTGGGAGAGAATGGAAACTGTCTGCATCTGGGTCTGCTTCATTGAAGTGATATCCTTTACGTATGTGTACGGTGCTGATGGTTATGTACTAAAGAGACTGCATAGCCAAAGCTGGGTAGATGGAAAAACCTTGCTTTCATATATGAAAAAACAAAAACATTTCATTATTTACTCACCTTTATGTCATTCCAAATCTGTATGACATTCTTCCATGGAACACAAAAAGTTCATTTAAAAAAAAGTCTTTACAGGGTTTATTTGCCATAATTTCAGTGAATTGTGACTTTGGTCTGTCAAGCTTGAAAAAACTTGTGCGCTATATTCTATATCTTCTGAAGTTATAGATATTAAATAAAATGTTAGGGACTGACAGCCTCAGTCACCATTCATTGTTATTGTATGGAGAGAAAAAAAAGATGCAATGGCAATGAATGGTGACGAAGGCTAATGTTTCAAAAAGTTTTCAAACTTTTTTGTATTTTGTCTCCATGTTATTTCCAAGCCTTAATTGTTCCAAGGATGGAAATGTCATACAAGTTTTGTAACAACATAAGGATCAGTAAATAATGAAATTATTTTAATTTTTGGGCGAACTATCCCTTTAAGTGCATGGATGGGGCTGTGATGCTAGACATCCACTTGAACAAGCGTCATCAGTCAAAAGAAGGAGGGCAGTCATCATGAAAAAACAGTTCTAAGATGCCAACCCGAGGAATCTTTATTTATTATTTTGTTGTTTTCAACATTTATTTATGTTTATTTGTATATGTATTTATTCAAAAGGCAGCTGAGTTAATTGGAGCTTGGTCTGTGATGGACACTTTTTGTCATGGACTGGAGTTGCTGTGTTTGAGGTTTTTAATATCTGTATAATGGAATTAGTGGGGGGGGGGGGGGGGGATGAAGGAAATTTCAGATTGGGAAACCTGTGCCTTTTCTCCAAAAGGATGTGTGTAAAAATGCATACTTGTTGATTGTGTATTTTTATCAAATGATACAGAACACAAAAGCTCAAATGTTTTGTAATGCATACATTTTGTTCATAAGAATACTGCATTTGAATACTCAGTAAACAGTGACCAATACAAACACAGTGAACCACAGTTACTAGTTTAAACAATAATAAATAACAATGTCAACTGGTAGTCATAGCAACATTCGAAGTGATGTATCTTCTGATCAATCTCTGCAGGCAATTGTGATGCTCCCAGGAAAGTTGATGGTTTGTTAAAATATTTTTGGGATTAATATATTTTTGGGGCTTAAAGAAATATAATGTTTATATGCACTCATGTATCAATTCATTAAAAAAAAAAAAAAAAAAAATCAAAAACTGAATTTTGGTTAATGAGGGACAAAAAAATTACACCAAATTCACATGCTGCTAAAGTGGTGATTAAAAAAGTTACTTGCCACTAGCAATAGAAATTCTAAAAAATCAGAGCTGAACATTTTGATGCGGTCTTGTGCATCAACTTTATTTTATATAATTGACTTTTTTACGTTGCACTTATTTTTGTTTAAAAATGTCATGTTTTATGCTGTATAGACCTGGAGGGTTGATCATAAAGTATGTCTTATATCTTGGCTGTTAAACTGACTTTTTTATCTACCATTATTGTATTCTCACTTTCACCACTGGAAAAAAATCTGTCCTCTTTCTACTGTCTGTCCTTCTTTCCAGTCATATTGTCTTTTGCCTATATTTCCCATATGCATCCTCTCTTTTTCTCTGCAGTTTTACTGTTTTTCAACAAAAACACACCTTTTAATAAACAATACATTTATAGGAATCATTAGACAGTGTTTTGTTTTAGTGTTGTATATGTGTGGTTATGCTATCCTTTTTCTCAATAAGGAATATTGACATGGTCAGTGTGTAAGATTTGGATATGCTTGTGTATCTCTGGTAGAATTCTATACTTTGGGAAGAGCTCAATTCTGAGAAAGTGATCTAGTGAGGCAGAGCTCAATACTGAAGCAGCACAAGTTCTATAATAAAGCATCACTCTAGTGAGATGGAGCTCTATACTAAGCCATCGCTCTAGTGAGGCAGTTCTCTATAGTGAGGCAAAACTCTACTGAGGCAGCACTCTAGTGAGGCAGAGCTCTATGCTGAGACATCACTCTAGTGAAGCAGAACTCTACACTGAGACAGCACTCTACTGAGGCAGAGCTCTAGAGAGGAAGAGCTCTATACTGAGGCAGCGTTGTAATGAGGCAGTTCTCTATACTGAGACATCACTCTTGTGAGGCAGAGCTCTATACTGAGACATCACTCTTGTGAGGCAGAACTCTATACTGAGGCAGCGATCTATATTGTGGTAGTGCTCAAGTGAGGCACAACTCTATCCTGAGGCAGTGCTATATACTGAAACATCACTCTACTGAGGCAGTGCTAAAGTGATGCAGAACTCTATAATGAGGCAGCGCTCTAGTAAGGCAGAGCTCTGTAATGAGACAGTGCTCTAATGAGGCAGAGCTCTATACTGAGGCAGAGTTCTAGTGAGGAAGAACTCCATACTGAGGCAGCGCTCTATACTGAGACATCGCTCTAGTGAGTCAGAGCTCTATACAGAGACATCACTCTAGTGTGGCAGCGCTCTATACTGAGACATCGCTCTAGTGAGGCAGATCTCTATACTGAGGCAGCGCTCAATTGAGGCAGAGCACTATACTGAGATATCACTCTAGTGAGGCAGAACTCTATACTGAGATATCAATTTAGTAAGGCAGAGCTTTATAATGAGGCAGTGCTCTAGTGAGGCAGTTATCTATACTGAGGAAGCACTCTAGTGATGAAGAACTCTATACTGAGGCAGCGCTCTATACTGAGACATCACTCTAGTGGGGCAGAGCTCTATACTGAGACATTAATCTAGTGAGGCAGAACATAATACTGAGGCAGTGCTATATACTGAAACATCACTCTATACTGAGGCAGTGATCAAGTGAGGCAGAACTCTATAAAGAGGCAGCTCTCTATACTGAGACATCACTCTAGTGTGTAAGAGCTCTATACTGAGACATCACTCTAGAGAGGCAGAGCTCTATATTGAGGCAGCACTCTTGTATGGCAGAGCTCTGTACTGAGGCAGTGCTCTAGTGAGGCAGTTATCTTTCCTGAGGCAGTTCTCTATACAAAGGCAGAGCTCTATACTGAGGAAGCGCTCAAGTGAGGCAGAGCACTATACTAAGTCATCACTCTAGTGAGGCAGAACTCTATACTGAGGCAGTGGTCTATACTGAGACATCACTCTAGTGGGGCAGAGCTCTATACTGAGACAGTGCGCTAGTGAGGCAGAGCTCTATACTGAGACATCACTCAAGTGAGGGAGATCTCTATACTGAGGCAGTGCTCTATTGAGGCAGAGCTCTAAACTGAGACATCACTCTAGTGGGGCAGAGCTCTATACTGAGGCAGTGCTCTAGTGAGGCAGAGCTCTATACTGAGACATCGCTCAAGTGAGGCAGATCTCTATACTGAGGCAGAGCTCTAGTATGGCAGAGCTCTGTACTGACACAGCGCTCAAGTGAGGCAGAGCTCTATGCTGAGATATCATTCTAGTGAGGCAGAGCTCTATACTGAGGCAGCACTCTACTGAGGCAGAGCTCTATACTGAGGCAGTGCTCTAGTGAGGCAGAGCTCTATACTGAGACATCATTCTAGTGAGACAGAGCTCTTTATTAAGGCAGTGTTCTAGTGAGGCAGAACTCTTTACTGAGGCAGCTCTCTTGTGAGGCAGAGCTCTATACTGAGGCAGCACTCTACTGAGGCAGAACTCTATACTGATGCAGCACCCTGGTAAGACACAGTTCTCCTGAAGCAAAACCCTACTCTAGCAGAGCCCTATACTGATGTTGAACTCTAATGAGGCAGAGCTCTATTTTGAGGCATCACTCTAGTGTGGCATCATTCTATACTGATGCAGTGCTCTAGGATAGCACTACAATTTAGACAACACTAGTGTGATAGAGCTCTAGATAGGCAGAGGTCCAAACAGCTTTAAAGTGAGTCAAAGCTTTATAGTAAAGCTATGCTGTAGTAAGGCTGAGCTCTAGTGAGGTAACGCTTTACAAGGCACCTAGCAACCCAAGTTTAGTTTTTACTTTGCAATGTGCTACTGTTACTTTGCTATGTGTTCTCCACATTGTGAAAATGTAGAAATGTAAGACACAAGAAGGCCGTAGCAACGTTGTTGTGCAATTTTCAGCAACTGCTAGATGACGTTCCAACCACGTTTTTTTTTTATACCTTATGCCAAAGCAACACATTACTCTTGATTACCTATTATTTCTTTGTTTTCTTATATTTAAGGATTTAAATATGTGTATGATCAAACACATAAAGCCTCAAAATAAAATAACAAATTATATAATACCATTTTTCAATATTGCTAATATTTCATATCGTTCTTTAAAGGTTACGTTTACAGTGAAATAATAAATTATAGTTTTCACGTGGCAATTTTGGACAGTAAAAAATGCAACAGATGGTCACAGATAATCTATTTTATTAATACATATTACAATGGCATTGTAATTTTTGTAATTACACTACCAAAAAGTTACTATTACTAAAAGTATATAAAAAACATTTACAGTAGTATATAGTATGCATAATTAAGTAAAACTCGTAAAACTTAAATCCTGAATGTATTATCTTTCTCTCCTTATTGGAGGTTTTAACAGCCTTTATATGACTGGTACATTTGGACATTCTGTTGAAGTTTGAGACATTTAAACATCTTTTGTTTAAACATAATCAAATTTCAAGTAAATAATTATGAACTTTTTATTACATTTTAGGTTTTTAATGGGACAGGGGCACACAGAAGTGACAGAAAATGGTTGGGAGAAGAGTGGTTAGGAACACAACGATTCAAGCTCTGGTCATCCGCACACAGTGGCCCAGTTGAAAGAAACCCTTAAATGAAGAAAACATAATTATAATTGTAAGGCTATAAGGGTTTTCTTACAACCTACAAGACTGATGATATTTAAGATACAAGACGCTTGTCTGTGTTTGTGGTGTTACAAATCAGAGTTTGAGAGTTTTCTAATGATATAGGCTAATTATTTTGCTTCTGCTCTATACCTTTACCTTTTAAGACAATATTTGACATAAGATTTATAATAACATACATAAAAAATGCATGATCCCAATGTACGATCCCAATGATCCCAGCCATTTGTCAAACTACAACATTGTGGTAACATTGAAATAATTTACATATACATTTTATCACAGAATTACAAAACAAAGCCACAAGTCACATCACACTAAAAATGATACAAAACAAATCATAAGACAAAAAATGTGACATCACAAAAAATGCGATGTATGGTCTTATAAATTAAATTATTATTAATTTGTCATAGGTTTTGTTTAAATATATGTATATATATATATATATATATATATATAGATTTTTTTTTTTTTTTTTTTTGGATATATTATTTCTTGGATATAGAAATGAAAGGTTCACTCTAACTTTTGTCTTTGTGTCATCTTGGACTTACACTGACACCTAGCGGGTTGGATGCAGCATCATTTTAATAGTTTTTTTAATAGTTTTTTTAATAGTTTTCAGTTTCACATGTCATTGTAGAATTTCACTATTAGCAGTCAGCCATGATTACTTTAATCAGTGAGTGAAAGTGTCAAATAACAGGACGGATACTGAGATTAAGCGAGTAGTATTCGGCTGGTCATGTGATTCTAACATGGCAGCCCCCATGTGCGGACCCTCTCCATGTAGAATAAAACAGCTTTAATAAGGTTACTGATATGGAGTCTTCATTTTAATGTGAGTGCTCATGATTTCCTACATATATTGCAAAATTACAATTCATGTCTTGAGGAAAAAAATGACTGTGTGCACCTTAAAAATATTCACATACTGTATCCTCGATAAATCACAGCAGATCCGCTTCAGATGGCCCAACTGTCAGTTGAAATGTAAATCATATTCATGCTTCAGGACAGTGATGTGTACAGATTAAGTCATACAGTGGTAGTCAACGCAACTAAGCACGAAATGTTTTTGTGACTCTGAACAATGGTAAAACAGCAAAGTTGGAACACCTTGGTGACAACCTTTACCACACAACGTAATATTTGCTAGGCAGAGCTCTAGTGAGGCAGCTGTGGCTCTGTAGGGGGTGCAGATTAAGAACATTCCAATTTTCAGAGAGGGTTCTAGAAGGGATTGAGGAAGAGAAACAGGGTTGAGTACTGTAATGGGTAGACTTGCCTTTTTAATCTGTTGTGGATTGTGTGGGATTTAACCCCATCCCAGCTGGTCCCCATGACTCCGTTGAGGCACCTGTGTGTGTGTGTGTGTGTGTGTGTGTGCGTGTGTGTGTGTGTGTGTGTGTGTGTGTGTGTTTGTTTTCATGTGCTAATGCCTTCATGGTGATTTAGTCTGGGAATTAAGCTGCCAAAGACCACATTTGTCTCATGTTACACTTTGTACTCTTAATTGCATTGCTATTCAACCAAACAATAGACAGATGCTTTTTGTTTGTTTGCTCAACTTTTGTCTTGTTTTTGTATATCAAAAGGATATATAAATTCATTAACATATGAAATAAAAATCTGGTTCCCTCAAATGAACTACCAGATCCAGTTTTGGCAAAAAATTCCCTGTAGCCATGGTAACTACAGATAAGACAGATTTATTTTTATTTTTTTTATTTTTCCTGTTTTATTAATAATCACCTTCACTAGTTTGTCCATCATGTTACAAATGTTCAGGCGCTTCAGTCACACACACACACACACACACGCACACGTATGCACATGCAGACACATGATGAAACCTTGAACTGGTAAAAGGATACAAACAGCCTTTTGTAAAAAAACTATTACATTACTATGGTTTGTTTTGTGATTTAATTTTGCTGAATTATTTTCTTTAAATTTAATATAAATTATATCACATGGTTAATTAAACATTACTATTTTGGGTTTGTTAACACAGCAGACCCATGTAATCACATTGTTATGGTGTTTACTTGCTCTACAGAATGAATGTATTGATGTATTCATACAGACATAAATACACACAAACACTCAATTGCTATATGCCCCAAATATAGCATGATTGACTGGACAAGATCACTACATCTCTAGGCAGTGTGCTTCTACTCTACAAGGATTGACACACACACACACACACACCAAATTTACATATACACTTTCACTGTAAAATATTATGAACACATTTAACACATTATTAAGCATGGACACATACAACTATGCATGTTTCAAATTAGCAATAAAGCATGCCATGCACACACACTGTGAGACACACCCTCATACACACACAACCCTCCCCCCTTGTATCCGTGCAGTTTTAGGCAGAGAGCACCCCCCCCCCTCACTCCCCCCCCCCCCCCCCCCCCCCAACCCCGTCCTACTCCCAACCTCCCTCTCCATGCCTCCCTCCATATGCCTCTCTCCTTCCCTATTGGAGGACAAATACTTGGGGCAAAAGCAAAGGGAGGATGTGGAGAATGTATTGCATGTGTCTCATGTGTAGGACATTTAAGGAGAGGGAAGGTGACTTAATATTATTTTGGAATGCTGTACATGTCTCCGGCTTCACCATACAGTACGTCACAAACAATATTTACATATGCATAAAAAAGTACAGTTCAGGGTGAATGTGGCCAGTGATTCTGATTTAGGGGCCAACCTTCTCTATTGTATTTGGGTCAGTGTGTGTGTGTGTGTGTGTATGTGTGTCTCTATTGTGTATTTGGGACAGCTATTCTCTATGAGTGTGTATATGTGATGTGAGTGTGTAAGAACATAGCAGTCTACAACCTGTAATCCCAGTTTTGCTAATAAACTACTAGTCTACATAACTGATGACAGACCAAAGTGGGAGATGAAACCTTCCTGCACAGAGTGGTTCAGTGACAGCACACATCAGGAGTTGAACTTTTCTCTACTGCTGCATCAAGATTCTAAATGGATTTTACTGTTCATTCATTCTAATGAATATTTAAGCCAAGAGGGTTTTATATAGTACTGAAGACAGAATGGGAGGATTTTGTCAATGGATGAGGTTCATAACCTGTTTTTTGGCACATGCTAATGAAATGGGATTGCACACTGTGTGTGCTATTTAAAAAAAATCTCAGTTATCTGTGTTAGTTATGTAATAGAAGACATGCCACATTCACTGACATATGCACATATATAATGATTTCAATACATGAACATGTGAGCACACGCACACACACACACACACACACACACACACACACACACACTCACACACACACACACTTAGCTTTCTAAATAAGGACCTAACATAGACTTTGTATATTTATTTAGAGCCAATTATACAGTAATTACTGTAGAATAACCTCTTCGCATTTTATAAAGAAAGCATAGTAACACTTGATATACATAAATGAATTCCCATTTTAGAGTTTGTAAAGAGGTTTGTTAATGACTATTAAGTGGTTATCAAATGCATTATAAATCATTGATATAAAGTTATAACAACATGAATAAAAAGGGCACATTTCATGCAATACTTTTCAAAAAGTTTGCATTTGAACTTTAATTAGGCATTTTATAAATGCTTAATAAATACACTTATTCTTATGTGTGTTAATAAAATGTATAAAATGCTCTAATACATAATTAATGTCACAATGCAGTAACAATTGATTATTATAGTGAGATTGTAAAGAGGAATTATGTCATTTTGCTATAGTCTGCTTAATATAATTACAATAATGTTTTGACTCACTTGTGTTGTCACTTTCCTTGTTATATGTTGATGTCAAAAGAATGATGTTACTCCGAATGCTGTCCCAACTTACCTAGTCCTGGTTACCTAAATTCCCCTACAAAAAAATGTTTCAGGTCTTCATGCTCATTCACAGTATATATCATATAATGAAGCCCAATCTGACCGTCAAACCATACAGAATTTTATGTGCATAGGTTTCTAATGCTGGCAACTCCTTAATAAATGTTTTATGTGTGTCTGTTTTACATTAAGATACATGCTCTAAGGTTACTAATGTTAAATAAGTGTAAGAAAGCATTTATAACATGTGAGGTAAAATGACTCAATATTTTACTTCACCATTATTGTACATGTTGTCATAAACACATATCAATGATTATTCATGCATTGCTAAATTAATTTATAAGCCCCTTTATAAACTCTTAACAATAGGAACATTAAATTGTTGCAGAAAACATGTATTTTGTGTATTCATTATTGTTCCAATCGAGAACACCCCAAATGTCCCCAATGGGAGGTCCACTAACAGTGCTCCTGTTACTTAACTGGTAAGGTATGATGCTTCAATGACAATGTTATGGGTTTGATTCCCATGCATGCACTGATAATGTATCTTGAATGCACTGTGAGTCACTTTGGATAAAAATGCCTGCCAAATGCATAAATGTTAATTTGATATAGACATTGAATAATTCATAAGAGTGCAGTGGTGTGGATATGTGTTGCTACTGTAGGGGTTCTGCTGTAGTGTAGGATTGTATAAAACACACTTAGGGTGGTGTAATGTTATGAAACATTCCCATAGTGTGGCAATGTGTGGTTGAATTTTTTTTTTTTTGGGGTGCTGGATGAGGAGTATAATATCTGGCAGACTCTATAGAGAGTGTTGCCCCCGGCTCATCATTGTTGTTCATAGTACTACTGCTGCACTCACATGACCTACTGTACATCACAGAGAAAGAGTGAGGTGGTGAGGTGGAGTGTGTAAGATGGTGTGGGTGTGTGTGTGTGTGTGTGTGTGTGTGTGTGTGTGTGTGTGTGAGTGTATGAGAGTGTATGTGGTGTGTGGTGTGAGTGTGTGTGGTGTGAGTATGTGTGTGAGTGTGTATGAGTGTGTGTGTCTGTGTGTGATAGTCTGTGTGGTGTGAGTGTGGTGTGAAAGAGTCAGTGTGGTGTGTGCATGTGGTGTGTGCCTGTGGTGTGTGTGTGTGTGTGTGTGTGTGTGTGTGTGTGTGTGTGTGTGAGAGAGAGAGATGATGTGCGTGTGAGATGATGTGTGTGTGTGTGTGTGTGTGTGTGAGATGATGTGTGTGTGTGTGTGTGTGTGTGAGATGATGTGTGTGTGTGAGAGAGAGATGATGTGTGTGTGTGAGATGTGTGTGTGTGTGTGAGATGATGTGTGTGTGTGTGTGTGTGCGTGTGGTGTGTGTGTGTGTGTGTGTGTGTGTGTGTGTGTGTGTGTGTGGAGAGTGATCCTTTAAAGGGCTGCTTTATTAATTGCGTTACTTTGCTGCCTCCTATTGGAGGAATTGTAAAACATTTCATAACGTTTACTGTAATGACATCCGTATCATCACTCAGTGGCAGTGCCTTATAAGCAGTCCATGTCTTTTGATAGTAACAGGACAATATTTACCAAGTCAGAAAATATATATAAAAAAATATAAACAGTTTTACATTTGTACAGCGTGCTTCAATCCAAAAATAATACACAAAACAGCGTTTTTTACATTAATATAGAATATTTGCCATATATTTAATTGAACAAAATTAAATATCGAAAACGGGATAGTGTTTGGGCCAATGTTGAGCTCCAGCTCGAAAGGTGGAACCAGTGAGGGCGCATTGTGGAAAGTCCAACTAGCAACTTCCGTTTCCGTCTCGCCATTTGGAAAACGTTGAGAGAACACTGAGCGAGCAGAAAAGTCCAGAAACATTTCAGGACATTGTCTTCCCTTATTAAAATATTGAGCAGCTGATTTTTTTTATTCAATCTTAATTTTCTGTAACGGAAGAAAAAACAAGGATCAGATAATAGCGGAGAGAGTTGGCAGGTCGCTGCAAAACAGCTGAACACAGTGAGTGGTAATTGGGTTTTTGTCGGTGTCCGGTTGATTTGGTATTAAAACCACTCTTAAAAGAATAATTTCCATCGTTTCCTTTATAAGTACTGTACAGGACAGTGGTAACTTGTTATGAACTCCACTGTCATCAACAATATAATACCATAATGCATACTAATGTGAATGTTCAGTAACAGTAATGGTGTGGATACTAAGGTACATTTCTGTAAGGATCAGAGTGTATTGGCCTCATATGTTCATTATAGTGACCACATAGACACTGCAGTGAACATGTGCAGTCAATAACACACCACTGAACTGAAACTGGTCGATCTAAATTGTGTGCATTCTGGTTACATGTTTAGTAAATGAAAGCTGTAAGAAAGTGGATTGTTATCGACAGAATAACGCGTATATTTGTTGCCCTTTTATTTTTTTAAAGTCAAAAATGTTTATAGGGGGAGACTAGATAAAATAAACCAAATACAAAGCTGTTCTTCATACTCTTAAGTCCAGTTTATTTTGACATCTTAAAGGTATAGATCCCCAAAATTCTCTCATCATTTACTCACGCTCGTGCCATCCCAGATGTGTAAGACTTTCTTTCCTCTGCAGAACTCAAATGAAGATTTTTACAAGAATATTTCAGTTCTGTTGGTCCATACAATGCAAGTTGATGTTTACCCAATTTTTTAAGCTCCAAAAAGCAAATAAAGGCAGCGTAAAAGTAATCCATGTCTTCTAAAACTTGTTTTGGGTGAAAACAAACATTTTTTTTTCACTGTACATCTTGACATCAGCAGTGTCCTCTGGGATCATGATTTCAAGCTCCACTATATAGCACTTAACAGGGCTCAACGCTAAGAATTTTTTCTTCTTGCCTAGTCGGGCCAGTGCTTCAGATTTTTACTGGCCTTGCCAAAACTTTCACTGGCCCCAACACATAAAATGACAAAAAAAGCTGTTTTTACCATCATGGCTTTATAAAATATGTCCAAAGATAAATATTATTTACATATCTTATGTTTATAATACAATGTCCCCCAGGGGCCTGTGTAGCTCAGCGAGTTAGGACGATGTCTAACTCCCCTGGAGTCGTGAGCTTGAATCCAGGGTGTGCTGAGTGACTCCAGCCAGGTCTCCTAAGCAACCAAATTGGCCTTGTTGCTAGGGAGGGGAGAGTCACATGGGGTAACCTCCTTGTGGTTGCTATAATGTGGTTCTTGTTCTCAGTGGGGCGCGTGGTGAGTTGTGCGTGGATACCGTGGAGAATAGCGTGGGCCTCCACATGTGCTACATCTCTGTACATGATAAGATGCACATATTGACGTCTCAGATACGGCGGCAACTGAGATTCGTCCTCCACCACCTGGATTCACTAGAGTCAATACGCCACCATGAGGACTTATAATACAATGTCCCCCAAAATTGAATCACATTTATAATTTGCAAGATATGATTTATGACTTATGAAATCTCATATATGCGCTTTACAGATATAAATACATCATATTAACCTCAGTTGTCCTGCCATTTACACATGTGCTTTTAATCAAAGATTAGTCACTGAGTTAACGATTTGATTAGTGGCTGAGAGAACAGTCTTGCTACTAAATCGGTTGTGATGTTTAATATACAGTAAGTAGATTTTAGGCCTGATCTGTGCATTAATAATGTGTATATAACATGAAATCAGACAACCCAAACAAGACCAACACTGACTGATATTCAAAGAACAAAAATGCCTGTATGGTCCAGAAATGAGACATGTAACAGGTGTTATATGAGGATGAAATGAAGAAGACTGTTTCAAATATTCATCTTCACCCTGCAGCTGAACAGCTCTGATAATAGTAGCATAATATCCATAGTGATCTTGTTTCTTTTCATATCAAATGTCATGCGCACTGTGAACACGGAATGTGCAGGGAAACTTAAAATGTTGCACAAGACGTTAAATCCCTCTACGAAATGAATGAAGTCTGTTTTTTCCTGCTATTTTCTGCACATTGGTAATAGCTGCTGCTAAGACACTTGGAAAAAGCCAGGACAGTGCTAGAAGAGTGTGCTCGGTGTCTGCACGATCTTGTGCGACTGTGCCTTGGCACGTTCAGTATATTGAGCATCTTTGCAAGATAAATATACTCGTGCTCGCTCCTCGGTTAGAACACTCTGTTCGCTCTGTGTAATTTTTGTGCTCTCTCGCTTGTTGTTTTCTTGCACTAATGTTATAAATGCAGCACTGGCCCGATTGGGCAAATGACAGTTCTAGCAACTGTCCCGAATCTTTCTCACACTGGCACCGGGCCATCGGGTAATCCTTATTGTAGAGCCCTGCTTAATATAGCTCCATCTCTGCGCATGCGTCAAGCGATAGGAAGTGTAATCGAGCTTCAAATCATGATGGTGTCTAGAGACTGCTGTCAAGATGTACATTGAAAAAGGAGTAACTTTTTGGTCTGTTCTCACCCAAAATCAATTGGATTTCTCCAGAAGACATGGATTACACCACTGGAGTCATATGGATTACATTTATGCTGACTTTATCTCCTTTTTTGAGCTTCAAAATTCTGATCACGATTCATTTGCATTGTATTGACCTTCAGAGTTTAGATTCTTCTACAAATCTTTTGTTTGTGTTCTGCAGAAGAAAGTCATACACATCTGGGATGGCATGAGTAAATGATGGGAGAATTTTCATTTTTGGGTGAACTATTGCTTTAACCACAGAAGTTTTACTCATGTTGTTTTATAATAACTGAAAACACTCTAATCAGGGATGAAATTTTGTCAGAAATGGACAGTCAAGCTCAGATGCTGACCTTGAGTGATTTGAGAACCATAATATACACTCTTTGTAATAGAGTGCTGTGAGCATTTTCAACAAAATCATTAGGCCTGTCTATTAATGTCAAATAGTAATCATGTATGAAACTGATCTGCGTCCACAATATTAAATGTTATCCTTCTCCTCTGTTTGTCAGAATATGTCTCTGCCCAAGCGTGAGGTGGATGAGCTGAGGCCATGGGTGGAGCGAACAGTAAAGAAGGTCCTTGGCTTTTCCGAACCCACTGTGGTAACTGCTGCATTACACTGTGTTGGAAAAGGCTTGGACAAGAGAAAAACCACAGGTAAGTGTGCTTGTGTTGGTTGCCCTGCAAATATGTAGCAATCACTAATTTGACTTGTATTAATTCCTGAGCAGATAGATGAAAATCTGTCAATTATGCCAATTGTATGGAGCCAGAAATACAACAAAACAATTTGAATTACAGGTCGAGGTGCAATAATTCATGAGCGTGATTCAGAAGGTCTCTATTCTGACCATGAAGTGGTTCTTAAACTTTTAGGATTTATATATTTATGGTTTGCATGTTAGCACATTTTCAGCACATGAGACATTTGTATGAGCGGTCTCTGGTATTTGTTTTAGTATAAAGTATATTTAGTATGAAAGTGATTAATATGCGTAAGAGTAAGCATCACATATAACTCAATAATGAATGTAATTCTGCTTCATTCTGTAATCGGAATCCACATCAGATCCAAGTCGGATGTTATTTCAAACACTTGTTGGTGTTTGTAAATGTGAGTTGAGCTCAAGACATGAACATCACGAATGATCATTCAGACGTGTGTTATTTAGCAGGCGTGATTACATTATACAATTAATTTCATGCAAATTGTAGCTTATTGTAAGGCATTTAATGGCTAATTTACACAACGAACTCCAACAAACGTCATTCTCACACGGAGAGTGCACATCCCTATTGATGTTTAGTCATTATGCCATTTATTTTTAGTTTGACTGTCAGAATCATTTTAAACTGAATATTTCACATGTTCTTGTCATAAATCTTCAAAGATGCAAAATAAGTTTAAACAAGCAGCATAAATGTTTGATTTTGTGTAATGTTGATTATTGTTAATAATAACAATGTAAAAATGTATAAGCCTTTTTACTGTTTCATAATTTTATTCATCATTATGGTCATCATTATGAAGGCATTTCAACGGCATTAATCCGCGCGTGTTATTGATGCTCACACGCGCGATAGAGTAAAGCCGCGTGAGGAAAAAGGAAGAACTGAACATTGAAATACAGAGGAATTTTCAATGTATTTAGAGACATTGAGTGGGATGAAAAGTCCCAAAGCAAAATATGTGTATTCTTTGTCGAAGGAATGGTTTTGTAATGTAAAAATCTCCTATTCCCCTACTTTATTTTTTATTTTTGATTATTTTACTTATTTTTTGTCATTTATTGTTTGGTATGTTGTGGAGAATATGATGTGTATATGTAATTGTAATCTCAGTCTTTGTTTGTAAATCTTTCAGGTATGACTGCCTTTCTGTTGATGTTCATACAAGAATATAAAAAAAAAACTATAATAAAAAAGACTTCCGGAAAAGGGTAAGTAACCAATGACATTTTAGTTTACAATCAAAAGAGCAAAGCCCACCCCGCGACTGCCAAATATAAAAGTGTTTGAGGAATTGTCTTGTCGTGCTGTCGGGCATATCCTCACGTGCGAGATCTTGTATTGCACGCGCGTAATCTTCCCGTTTCCTCTGGCGGCAATGAACTACTGTGGCAAGTGTGAACAATGCACGCGAGGGTTTAAAACGCGCGCGAGTTCTTCCTTTTTCCTCACGCGGCTTTATCGCGCGTGTGAGCATCAATAACGCGCACGGATTAATGCCGTTGAAATACCTTCATAATGATGACCATAATGATGAATAAAATTATGAAACAGTAAAAAGGCTTATACATTTTTACATTGTTATTATTAACAATAATCAACATTACACAAAATCAAACATTTATGCTGCTTGTTTAAACTTATTTTGCATCTTTGAAGATTTATGACAAGAACATGTGAAATATTCAGTTTAAAATGATTCTGACAGTCAAACTAAAAATAAATGGCATAATGACTAAACATCAATAGGGATGTGCACTCTCCGTGTGAGAATGACGTTTGTTGGAGTTCGGTGTGTAAATTAGCCATTAAATGCCTTACAATAAGCTACAATTTGCATGAAATTAATCGTATAATGTAATCACGCCTGCTAAATAACACACGTCTGAATGTTCATTCGTGATGTTCATGTCTTGAGCTCAACTCACATTTACAAACACCAACAAGTGTTTGAAATAACATCCGACTTGGATCTGATGTGGATTCCGATTACAGAATGAAGCAGAATTACATTCATTATTGAGTTATATGTGATGCTTACTCTTACGCATATTAATCACTTTCATACTAAATATACTTTATACTAAAACAAATGCCAGAGAAATGCTTAGACAAATGTCTAATGTGCTGAAAATGTACTAACATGCTAACCATAAAAATATAAATCCTAAAAGTTTAAGAACCACTTCATGGTCAGAATAGAGACCTTCTGAATCACGCTCGCGCCAGAGAATAATTGCACCTCGACCTGTAATTGGCCAAAATGCTCCGTTCGACTTTTCCGAGACCCTCTACTCTTCCCTGTGGAACACGGAAGCTTGACCTCTGACCCACATTCTGTAGATCTGAATTTCTGTGGTTTGAATTTTAGAATATTGAATTTGGTGTTCTGAATTTCTTCTCTTGAAAACTTGAAGCTGTATTTTTTAAAACGGGATATTTACTGTGTAAGAATTCAGAACCAAAAATGTGCTGTTTGAAAATACATATGTATAAAATTGTGCCATAAAAAAAAAACAATTACATTTGGTTAAATATGAAATGTCCAGGATTTGAGTTTAAAATTCAAACCTATTTAAAATAGAATGTAATATTTCATTTGGCAAAATCACACTTAGAATTCAAAAGTCTATAATTCAAATTTACACAATTCAAATTGTTTTGTCGTATTTCTGGCTCCATACAATTGCAGATCGTTCTCCTCTCATAAGATCTTCCGTTTAAATATAGTAACTGTGTACTGGGACATAGTAAATCTGTACCTAGTGTACTGGGACAAGGGAGTGATAATTCCATGAGGATCTTTCGGATAATAATGTGCAATCCTCCTTGCTTTCCTCTAGACCAACTTAGGCCGTTTCTTGATGATTCGGCTAGCAGCTTTGTGGAGCGACTGTTTGAGGCTCTGGAGGAAAGCAGAAACTCTCGTGGGAATAAAGGAGCAGGAGAGAAGAACCGCAAAAGAGAACTCAAGGTAAGGGCTTTACACATTGCGCTTAACCGCGGGTTATTGTCTTTTCAAACCCAGCTTTTAACCTTGCATAAAGCAAAGTTCCACACTTGTAACCGTGATGGGGGTTAGCAGCAGTAAAATGTCGAACAACACTGATGGCAAACACCATAACTGCTGTAATAGAGAGACAGTATTCCTTTTGTGTTTGGTATGTTTCAGAAGATGAAAGACATTTTTTGGCGACATTTTCACAGAAGAACAGCTCTACTGACAGGTTGCGTGTTGTGAGAGGTAGTCCTCCAATCATTTTAATTGACACCACAAATAAGAAGGTTAACCTGGGGTTTACGAATGTACAGTGTAAAACCCCGGAACATAAATACCCAAGATTAATTATTACCCCAGGTTAAGTATGAACAGTGTGAAGCATAAAACAAAATAACCTAGGATTTCTTTTAACCAGGGTTAAGGATGACCTTGGGTTAACAAGTTCAAGTGTGAAAAGCCCTGTAGAGTTCTTTTAGAACCTTCTGTTTTGACAATGCGCAGTGGACCCTTTTCACATTTCACATTGAATGGGGAAGTAAACTAGAGCATGGTATACTTGTATAGTAGTCAATGGAATACTACAGAAAATATAATTTTTGCTTACCTGTTTACTCAAGCAGTACAAGAAACAAATCCACTATTGTGCTTTCCAAAAATAGTGCTTTGGATTACAAAAAGGCCAAATTTTCTGTTACTCCTTCAGCAGCTGTATACAAAACTGAATTGCATCTGTGGTAACCTCGTTTTTATACATTTTAAAATTGTCGTTTCCGTAGTCCACGAGAGTGCAACAAACACATGTAATACAAACAGCACCGTGTTATACTATTGCAAAGTACATTCCTTGCTGTTAAAAAAGTGCGATTGATAACAGTCGATTTTGTCATTACGGGGTGGTTATGGGCGGGATTTTCAAAAATGTATCATGCCATAATAATAGACAGACATGGGGAAAAAATATATTTACATAATGTTGTGCCAGACTCCAAAGGCGATTGCACAGACAACACATGAGAGAATAGCGGAAAATATGTAGAGAGTGTAAGTACAGCACAGAAAAACTCATTATATTCAATTCGCAGACATAAGTAAACATTGCAGAAAATGCTGCTCTGCTTGTGGATATACGCTTCACTTTCTGCTATGTGCCTCAAATGAAACACTGAATATCTGTAAAATATTTGATGTCACTAACCTGGCAAACTTGGGAAAATTCTGTGATTATTTCATCCTCAAAACCAGTTATTCTATCAATGTGGAAACTTGTGAACACAACTGATAAAACTTCCTGTGTCTAATCGTGTAAATTCCATCAAACCAGCCAATAAAATTTGTGCTGATTGATCAAGAAAGTGTTTTCAGTTTTGTGTGCTATTAGCATCAGACGTTTAGAGAACGGACTGTGGGCGGTCCGTGGGTGTCCCATCTGAGGCTGAGAGTAGTTCAATGTTAAAGAGTTAGTTCACCCAAAAATGAAAATTCTCTCATGATTTACTTACCTTTAATACATCCCAGATGTGTACGACTTTCCTTCTTCAGTAGAATTTAATTCTCTAGCTGATTTTTACAGGCACATTTCAGATCTTTTTGTCCATATGGATGTAAATCAGTCTACTGGCTGTTTGACGGTCCAAAAGGAATATTTAGGCAGCATAAAAGTAATCCATGCAACTCCAGTCAATCAATTAATGTCTTTAGAAGCAAACCAATAGGTAATTAACAAATCGATAATTAAACTTTTTTTTAAATTTAATTGTTTCTGGCCAGCGCTGTATTGCTGTTTGAAATGAATTAACTGTAGCGTGACGTTCATTCCTTTGTTGTAGACAAAGTGCACGCTTCTGACTTCTCCTGTAAACGTGCCATTGCACTTACGTCACTAATACGATGACTGCTGGCAGGAAGCGATTTTTATTTTTTATTTTTTTATTTTATTTTATTTTTTTTTAATAAGTTTTAATTATCTCTCTCTCTCTCTCTCTCTCTCTCTCTCTCTATATATATATATATATATATATATATATATATATATATATATATATATAAGAATAACATGCACAATAAAACTAGGGACATTTTGAATTGATGTTCTCGTTAGCCAAGAAGGCATTCATAAACTTGTATGTCTTTCTGATTCTGTTTTCTCTTTCTCTGCGTTTAGGATGTGTTTGGAGATGAGGTGGAGGGAGTGAAGGATAAAGAGCGTGTTGAATCAGCGGTGAAGAAGAAGAGAGTTCCTCGCTTTGAAGAGGTGGAGGAACCAGCTGTTATACCTGCACCCCCTACAGAGAGCCCTGGCATGCTCACCAAGATGCAGGTAACCCACACAAACACATCAAGAAAGATAGAGAAGAGAGGCATCTGTTAGCAACACGTACTGTGTCACTTAATCTGGTTTTATTCTGATGCATTGGGAACCAGCAGATGAAGAAAATAATTTAATAAAATGATAAATTAATTGAGTTATTTGCTACAGTAAAGATGAAAAACTGTACAAATCAGCAGACTAAGAGATGCGTTTGCCCATAACTGATGCTACTTAATGCTGCTCAAGTATGAAAGTTCACATGTTTAATTGAAGGTGCTAATCAAATGCTTATTTCTTATACCTCGGGTCTGTTTGATTGCTTTATTCTGATTTGATGAACGTTCAATTAATGACAAAGGTGTGCAATTATTTTCCAGTAAACGCATGACTATGAAGTAGTTCCAGGTCTTAACCGCATAACAGTCCCATATAACTTTGCCAAATTTTTTCAGTTATTTCAAAGAGCCCTACAGGCTACCATAACAAATTAAAACAAAGACATTTGTTAAATACTTCGGATAAGATTTACAAACAAAGTCTATAATATCCTAAATCTATTTTGATTGAAAAGTGCCCTTGGGCTCCCCCCCTCTCTCTCTCTTTCTCTCTCTCTCTCTCTCTCTCGCTATCTTTGTCTCTCTCTTTTACTCTCGTCTCACACACACACACACACACACACACACACCGTACATGCTAACACATCAAAATAACCTTATAAACCAAGACATTTGTTAAAGTAAATCTGTTAGAACGTCAAACGATGTCTATAATATCTTACATTTATTTAAATTTTAGTTGAAAAGCATTCTCGCGCTCCGTCTCACCTGCACTCACTTACACACGCACATACATATGCTCGCATGCACACACACACACATACATTGAGACTCGTTGTGACCAACAAATAGATCCGCACCCTCTGCGACTTGATCAATACAACAGTTTCTATTATCCAAAATAACTTTTAATATGTGAAATATTATGTTTCTTTTATGTTTATGTATCTTTCATGTTTCACTGTAGTTAGTCCCTAATCGGCCTAACATACCACGCTGCCCCACCCCTTCTCTCGCTCGCACACACACAACGCACTACATTGTTACTCCAATGCTGAAAAGCAGCACGTCCTCTGTTGCTAGTTCTAAAGTGATGTTTATCAAAGCTAGATACACTTAATCAATACTTAAATATCTGTGGGAAACACCCTCACACTCCCCCTCCACCTCTCTTAAGCTCTTACACACGTGGATACATACATTATATGCATTACGAGCACACTCGCGAGCGAAAAACAGAGCCATCGTGTCAGAGCACACCTGTATCTCAGTGGTGTTGGAAACCGTTGTTATGGTTTACATTGGAAAAATTGACGCTCGCTGTTGCTGAGAAGTGCTTAAACTTGCATCTTGGCGATTTTTAAGTGATGTTACTTCTGACGAGAGCTGCAACAAATTAAGATAATCCCAAAGGTGATCTCTCTCAGTTTATGAGTGTCTCTCTTTCGATCCCTCAAAAAAAGACTTGCACTCTAGAGCTGTTGGAAAAAATTATTTCAGTGATGCATCTCGATTCATACTCAAAAAATCTGAATCGATTCTGAGTCCAAAAACAGATATATAAACAAAGACGTGAGTTAAGTGCATGCACTAAAGTCAAGTGCACAAACACCACTGATTGCAGACCAGCTGTATCAAACACATGACCATTTGTGCCCGAATGAAACTATGATCACGAAATTCTTTCACAAACCCAAGCACATAGCAACGGGAGAGTTTATTCATGATAAGAAGCCAACAAACAACATGAAAGATGAGCTTGCACCCATAATTGCACTGATTTGCAAAACACAGAATAAAATAATGACGAGGCAGTGGTTTGGGAGATGTTGGTGATATTTTTCTTTAATATTTTTCTTCCCCTCCCCCAATGCCATTCTCTACTCTTGCGCACGCTCCGTTTCATTAGCTTTTGTCATTGTCGGTCACTTGTTTGTCATGACAGTACGCACACCTGATGATAAAGGTTTTATCTTCTACTTGATACATTTCTGAAGCAACAACTGCGCTATTTAAACCACTTTACTGTCACCTGTGCAGGTGAGGAGAGGAGAAGCTGACAGCTGCGCTCTCATTGAAGCAGATATATCTCTCATCCTGGACCAGCAACTTCCATTTGTGCTTAAAAATGAAAATGAATAGCATGGCATTGATTAATTTAAAAAAATAAATACTATTAATTGATTTACAATGCTTAAACAAAAATAAAATAAAATAATATAATCAGTTGAAGTAATAGTATTCAGTGTGTTTTTATGGGGAACCAATATTTTTTTCTTGTGCTTTTAAGAGATTATTTATAAGGTTCTAAATAAAGAAACTGAAAAACAGAGATACTCTTTTAAACTATAGAACCATTTATTTAATCTTGTTGATGTTCCATGATTTGTTCACAGCTCATACTGAATGTAAAAGGCCAGTTTATGTAATAATGTGACTCGTTCTGATTTTTTAAACAGCTGTTAAATAAAAAGCTGAAAGGGAATAAATAGAGAGTAAAAAGTACAGTTTGAAGAAATTGAAAAAAGAAAGATATTGAAGGACAAGATGCATCGTGATGCATCGAGAATTGTTTTATAATCGAATTGTTACCCTTTGAATTGTAATTGAATTGTGAGGCCAGTGAAGATTCACAACTCTATCGCACGCACGCACAAAAATGTTACTCCTGTAAGTCCTCCAGTAAAGCAATGCAAGTCTCCAAGACCTCCGTTGCTAGTTCTAATGTGATGTTTTCTAACTAGCATTGAAGGCTTGAGCTGTATCAAAGCAAGACGCTGAATCCGTGGCAGAAGAAAGAAGTTCCAATCACATGAGCATTTTAGGGATCAAAATCAGAACATTTTTTGAGATATAAAACCCTGAACGTTATGTTTAGGTATGGTAACCGTTGTATTTATGGCCCATTGAATTATTGACAAATAATGCACACCTAAGGTGTAACTGCACAAATGAAATTACTGCATTGGGCATTACCACCTCAAGTGTGCATTATTTTTGAATTATTCAGCGGGTCATTTATTCCTTACATATTTTTGAATGTTTGATCTGTGTTCATACTGAGTTTGATACTTTATCCTCAGATCAAGCAGATGATGGAAGCAGCCACACGCCAGATTGAGGAGAGGAAGAAACAGTTGAGTATTGCGACTCCATCTCCCATTGTTCAGGTAAGAGATAGACACCAAACCCCCGTTTTACATTTAAAGGGACAGTTCACCCAAAAATGAAAATTCTCTCATCATTTAGTCACACTCATCCCAGATGTTTGACTTTCTGTCTTCTGCAGAACACAATGATTATTTAAGAACATTTCAGCTCTGTTGGTCCATACAATGGAAGTCGACAGGGACCAAGCTCTAAAAAAAAACACATCCATGTCTTCAGAGGCTACATAATAGGTGTGGGTGAGCTATTTTTGAGTGAACTATCCCTGCTCTCTCTGTAATGCCTGTGTTTATATGAGCTTATAGGGAACCATAAAATAACCTGCGATTGATTTATATTTCAGTTCAGACTGATAAAACATTTATTATCAATCTATTTTTTTTTTCTTTAGTAAAAGGTGCAATGTGTAATTTCTATGCAATTAGTGCCACCACACTTTACACAAATAAAATTACCAAATAAAAATAACTAGGTTTGGGTAAAAATATAGATTTTTTCCCGATCTTGATATTGATTGTGAAATCCCAAGATTAATTTTTGACTCTCTGTGGCAACCCTCTACAATGCAAGTATATCCTTTGGATACGTGGACAAATTTCATGCTTTCCGATGTGCTTTTAATTTTAGGAGTAAAGTGTTTAATTTAGGGATTTGTTGTGCTATTTTCATCTTAGGGTTTAAAATCAACATCGAGTTAATGTCACAGGATGTTATCTCATTATTATCATTGATGGCCTAATCCTGTGTGAAGGCGCCATCTCATGCTTCTTATTCATGAAACCACATGACTATAGCTTTGTCCCAAGTTGTTAAATACACCATGTACACACCATGAAGTGTGTGTAAGTTAAGTTTTTTTGTTTTACTACACGGAAGTATTCGCCATTTAACAGCTAACAGAAGTGACGTTTCAAACGCATGTGCTGTCGCTAGCCCAAAACTCAGTTTAACACTTGCAGTATATCTTAAACGTATTCACACAGTGTGGGATGATGGTAATGCATTCAACTCACATATGTAAGGTGCTGTCTTCACTAAAGTTTCACTAGTTGCTACATTATCTATTATTTACAATAGTTATTTTAGACCAGCATTGCAGCCACGTAACTGTTGTGCAACACGCATTTATTACGTGGGACTTTCGAGATGTGTGGTGAGGTGGACTGGGGCTCTTCTGAGAGGCGGTTAACACTGACAGTCTCTGACACACGCTATTGATCCATCCATCCTTGACGTGAATGTGTTATGTGAGTCAGTGTCTTGGAATAAGTCTCATAAGTTCTGTGGTAATTAAAATGCACCTTAAAGAGGCTGAAAAATACTTGTTTTGTTCATCAAATAGCATTCAGAGCTCCTTTCCCCATCACTTTATCACTGACACTGAATCATTTCTGTGTGTGTTGTGGTGTGTGCATCAATGTAATTACTCTGGGCGGACACATCGCAAAGGTTCTGCCCATTTAACCAATGTTTATACTGGTTTATGCTGTATAATGGTAAATGCGTTTATTCTTTTTAAATGAACCGAATGCGTTAATGCGTTAATTCTGACCGCTCTACATAGAATATAATTTGTAAATATTATATTTTCATAATATAAGCAGCTAAAAGATCCCCCTTATTATAAACGGTATTTGTTGATGGAGATTTTTTTTTCATATGCAAGCAAATGCCATCCTTTATCTAAGGTTAATAAACACAACTTTTTGCCTTCTCTTTTATAGCCTACACTTTCGGTGATTCCCCCTCAGACAGACCCCAGTGCTCCACGTCACATCCCATCGGTGGGTTCAGCCCAGTCTATCGCCCCCTCCCAGGCAGCTAACTTCATGAATGATGCTATAGAGAAGGCCCGTAAGGCAGCTGAGCTACAGGCCAAGATCCAGTCCACGCTGGCTATGAAACCAGGGATTCTAGGTGCTTTGAACAACACAGGGCCACATAACCTGATGGCCTTGGCCAACCTGCACGCCATGGGCATCGCACCACCGTAAGTGAAAATATTGGGGACATTCATCTTGTATTCCAGTTAGGGCTGCACAATGAATCGAAAAATAAATTACAATTTGATTACGGCTGCCACGATTATGTAATCGTGAAAACTGACGAAAACTGTCTGCTCCTGTTGCATCAATGGTTTCTATTTACAATGTGCTTTTTCAGCGGTTGAGTATTCTAACCAATCACTAACATGTCTGTTGTGCAATGAAACGGCAATGGCCAATCAGAGCAGCTTAAATTAGTCCTCCGTCCTATCAGTAATGACAACTGATCCTAATGCACAAGTTTTAAACCATCTGAATGCCCAGATGCTTGCTTTATGTTCCACCTCTCTTCGCGGTGGCACACGAAAATTAATACTGAAGAAACATCACCTGACACTCGAAAAGAAGCTGTAGAACAAAAGTGTAGTACGTTATTTTGGATTCATTGCATATTGCTCTCTTTGAATGTAGATGTTAAATGCACAGCAAATGAGCAACACGACAAAACTAAAACACTCCCGTTCTAATCAAGGCACAGACGCGGTGTAAATAATTGATTTATTATGTTGATTAGACAGCTTTGTTTTAATGAGAGCGCTGAACATTGTGCGGAGCGTCACTGAGCTTGCGGCGAAATCCAGATCTCAAACTGTATAAACCTGCAGTGAGTGACAGCAGTCATTGTATGGGGAGAGTTTGTCACGTTGTTCGATTTCTGTGTACAATTTATACAATTTTTTATAACAGATGTGTTTTGTCATGTTAATGAGTAGGCCAATATGAATTTAATTTGTACAAAATAGCAATAAAGTAATTCCGCTTAACTGTTCTAAGTGTGTTTTGGAGGTGTAGCCAACATAAAGAATATGGCATGAATAACATATTTCAGGAATCACTGTCATAGTTATCGTGTCTGCCCATTTGCCACAGAGCTGGTATTAGTAGATTTAACATTTTCATGAATCGCACAAACTCTGATCACAAATTACACTTTTTAATTTCCAAAGTGCAACAACTGAGGCCAAAAATGATCTAACGATGATCTTACATGAACAAGATCACCATTGAAGATTTAACGGGATCAATGGTCCCCTGTCTCACCACCAAAGAGCTTCCTGAATGCAGTAAGTAACTTGGTCAATTTAAATCGGCTGTTAATAAGTTTGAATATTGAATGTCATATTATTTACTGTATGAGGAAAAATAATTTAAGAAGTAATTTAACAATCATTTTATTTATTCTATATCATATATATCCATTAAAACTAACTTGGCCTAACATTAACAAATATTATTACAATATTTAATGAGTAAAAGATGCTTAAAAGAAACTGGAACACAGCTCATATCCACCATTGAAATCTGCTACTCTTGAAGAACTGCATGGTTGCTTTGTAACGTCACGGTAATTTAATATTCTAATCGACTTTAATAATCGCGATTACAATATCAAGGGCAATAATCAACGATTATGATTTTTGCTGTAACCGTGCAGCCCTAATTCCAGTATTACATTTAAAATGTTATTGCAAAGTGCTTTCACGCTTAGGTGAAATGTAGTTGATGATTTGAAGGATTTTTTAAATATGCTCACAGTAAAGTGGAGCCTCGTGAGATCACAAAACCAACGCCCCTTATTTTGGATGAGCTTGGACGAACCGTTGATGCCAGTGGCAAAGAAATTGAGCTCACTCATCGTATGCCCACCCTGAAAGGTAATACACATATCTGTTGTCAATATCATACTACTCTTACTATTTCTGCAGTATATAGGATGTAAAATGTGCACAGTACACACATTTAAGTTGTGTCTCATTACGAAGGCTGTTGCTATATAGGACATGTCCTTTGTATTCAGTGATATAGTGTCCTCAAGTAAGAATAACTATTTAACCCTGGATGTTCTTGTAATCGGACAAAATCATCAAACTGATCAAATAGCGATGTATCATATGTTGTTGGAAAGCTCTTAAAGAGTAGAATACAACCAATCTATTTGTTTTACTCACAGACAAAAATATAGCAAGTAATAGCCAAGTACATTTCTTTGAGATACATATTTCATGTGAACAGCTATTGCTCATATGCTGCATTTTAAAAAATAAACACAAAAACATAAAGACGTAATATCACATAAGATTACTTACATGGGTCGGTTATCTTTAAAATGAGCCCACAAACAAAGTAATCGGATGCATAGATCATTCGATAACCCACAGGAAGCACAATGCGCACACATCATCTGGCTATCTTGCATCTCGCCATCTGGCTAATAACACGTGAGCTTTCCTGGATCTGATGACGTTATTGGAAATGTTGTAGCGTCATGGAATGCTAAACCAATTGGATTGGGATCAGATTGCTCCAACCAGTGTTGATAGTCCTCCATATTTAAGCTGAGGGTCATTTGATCAATCACAGTAATTACATATGGCCACCAGGAGATGGCACCAAGTACATGACAGAGACTCGATGACTCAAATGGCACAGAATCAAACTCATTCTGTGAAATCTCACTGCTAAAATTATGTCTTCATGCTTTGTAAACCTTTAGTCATTGTTGTATTTGCATGAGTAATTATGTAACATTCTTATGTTTTATTTGTTTAGAGGGCTTTTGGGACACATTGTTTTTGTAATGCTATAACTTTTGATTTCTTTGTGTATCAAAATTGTATTATTTTTTTTAAATAAAATAAAACATGTTGCATAATGCATTGTTACACACACACACACACACACACACACACACATATATTTAAGTAATATCACACGAGCAAGAGTGCGATATGGCCCTACATCAGCACTGCTGTGATTTGGCCGCAGGCTGACTGCCGTAGGTAATTACAGCAGTGCTGATATAGGACCATATAGCACGATTGCGAGTGTGATATTGCTTATATAAAACAGTTCAATGAACAAGTACATTTAAAAAAAAATAAAAAATAGAAAAAACGAGTACGGTCATTAAAACACATTTGTGCATGGAACTACTTTCTTACGCAATGAATCAGAATCTGCTGTTGCTGGTTCAAAACAAATGATGCGTCCAAGCCTCCGTTAGTAATTCAAAAAGTTCACTTCAGAAATATTATCATAGCTTGTGCTGTTTCTAACAAGTTATTGGATAAAAAGGATGGATGGGTGGGTGGTTTGTGTGTGAGAGAGAGAGAGAGAGAGAGAGACACGGCGTGTGTGCGATCACCTGTTGCCACGCTCAAGCAGAGATGCTGTTGGCGTTCTGAAGTTCAGCTTTCTCAGTGGAAAAATAGCGTCCAAGCAGGGGAATTTCTCCCAATTTCGTGGTAGCCATGCAAGAGTCATTCACTATAGAAACAGCGTCCTCCGCCATTTTAAACAGTGTGTATCCAATGTGGAAACTCGGTAAGCGCCTTGAGTTCTGTAATCAAACAGTCTGTTTTGTCTCTCAACTGTGATGAGCCTTAATCCTGAAATTGTTCATTTGAAGCCTTTTAAAACAATGTCCTAGCTTAAGTAACGTAGTGGTAATACGAGTGATCACTTAGCGCTGTTCTATGTAAACAATGACTAATGGATTCACTTTATGTCATCAACTGGCTCATATTACACACAAAAATGATCTTTTGCCACCACCTGCTGGCTAGCATATGTAATTTCAAAAATAAAGACAGTAACTCCTAACAGATCTACACTGCTCTTACATGTTAGTTTAGAACGGCACGAAACAAGCGGAGTGATACACACACAGTGAAGCGTCTGAGCACTGATGCTGTCAGACCAGCAGTGCTCATGGAACGTCTCTCGTACAATTAGATTTGAGGAAAGGAACTAACTGTTCTATCTATATATATATATATATATATATATATATATATATATATATATATATTTGTTCTCTCTTATTTGTGATTTGGCAGGAACTATAAACTTTAATATACATAGAAATTCCATTAATAGTGAATATATCACAGTAGTAATTATTTTATTAATTACTTACCATTTTATTATTATCTTATTTCAACATTTTACTTGTGGTCTCTTTTTTTCTCTCTCTTTCTCTCTCCAGCAAACATCAGAGCAGTGAAGAGGGAGCAGTTTCGGCAGCAGTTAAAGGAAAAGCCAAGCGATGATCTGGAATCCACTTCTTATTTTGACCCACGTGTGTTACTCGCTCCAGCACAAAGAGCCAAAAAAGGTTTCAGATTCCATGAACAGGGCCGCTTTGAGAAGATCGCCCAACGTATACGCACTAAGGTGAGCAACGGCCCCCTGCATCCTTAACGAAGACACTGAAATACATTAAAATGTATCATGGCTTGCATCACACAACTGAAAAATTGCATTTTTACTTTATTAAATGTGATTTTTCTTTCTGTCCTTCAGTCTCAACTGGAGAAGCTACAGATGGAGATCGCTCAGGCTGCTAAAAAGACGGGCATTCAGGCCTCCACTAAACTGGCTCTTATTGCTCCTAAGAAGGAGCTAGGAGAGCGAGAGGTTCCTCATATAGAGTGGTGGGACTCTTACATCCTACCATCCAACATAGAGCTGTAAGAGACTACAGCCCTTTAATCTGCAAGAGAATTTCAGATAGAGAAAAATGGGCTAAAAGAAGTTGATCGTTCAGTTTAAAGTGTCTATTTCTCACCCACATGTCATTCCAAACTTGTATGATATTCTTCCTTCACAAAAGGAGATATTCTGGATAACCCAGTCTGCTCCTAAAGCATACACTCACCAGAGGGTACCATTCAAGTAGACCACATGACTTGTGTGCTAAAATCCAAGTTTTCTGAAACCATAATGTAGTTTTGCAAAAGGTCCAAAATGAAAGTTGTTCACTAATATTCCACCATTACTTGCCACGTTTGGTTACTAGACAAACCTGCCATGACGCATGTTTTTAAAATGAGATTTGAAGGCAAGATATTCAGTCAATAACGACATCTGTTTGTACCTCACACAAAAGTAATTGATGACCATTTTAATTTTTGGGTTAACTACTCCTTTAACATATTGTCATTTTCCTGTATTTACACCAAAATAAATGGCATAAAATGCAAGACGTTTCCTTTAATAAGTGATTTTTTTGTTACATGTCTTTTTTTCTTTCTTTGTTTCTTGCATCTCAGATCTGTAAATATAAATTTGGATGTGATTGAACTGCATGGAGTCACTAACCTAGTTGAGCACCCTATTCAGATGGCCCCATCAGGTATTCACAGATGCACGTAATCAAATTAGCTCAATAGCTAACAAAGACAATATTTCAGTTAGTTTGAACATCAAAACCTTACCTTATTGATTAAAAGTTTTTTTTCTGCGTCTCTCAGTGGATACAGATATGCCGGTGACTCTGGGTGTATATTTGACTAAGAAGGAACAAAAGAAGTTGAGGAGACAGACTCGCAGGGAAGCACAGAAAGAAATGCAGGAGAAGGTCCGATTGGGCCTCATGCCTCCACCTGAACCCAAAGGTACGTAAACAACCAGACCCTGCAAATCAGACATTTAAAAACAAAGAATTCAATATGTAAATATTTATTTGTATGTAGTTTCACATTTGTGTATTAAGACTGATTGCTTGTGGTATTTATCAGCTTAAGTCAATAAATCCTGTTTCTTAGTAGGGCTGGGGGATATGGAAAACAATATTATCACAATATTCTTTTTCATATCATTCGATATCGATATTTATCACATTTGAAATTTGTTTTGAATTTAAAAAAGTAAAAATTCTAAATATTCTTTACAAAACTGCATTGGGGGCACAGACACCACCAATGCAGTGGTGTCTGAGGGATCTTCTATGAAAATATTACAATATTTTAGAGAATTTATCAATTGAGTGCAATTGTATATGAATGTTCTAATATGATCCGTTCATTTTGAGTCATAATGAAGGTGTGTGTGTGTGTGTGAATATATATATATATATATATATATATATATATACACAGGTCCTTCTCAAAAAATTAGCATATTGTGATAAAGTTCATTATTTTCCATAATGTAATGATAAAAATTAAACTTTCATATATTTTATATTCATTGCACACCAACTGAAATATTTCAGGTCTTTTATTGTTTTAATACTGATGATTTTGGCATACAGCTCATGAAAACCCAAAATTCCTATCTCAAAAAATTAGCATATTTCATCCGACCAATAAAAGAAGTGTTTTTAATACAAAAAAAGTCAACCTTCAAATAATTATGTTCAGTTATGCACTCAATACTTGGTCGGGAATCCGTTTGCAGAAATGACTGCTTCAATGCGGCGTGGCATGGAGGCAATCAGCCTGTGGCACTGCTGAGGTGTTATGGAGGCCCAGGATGCTTCGATAGCGGCCTTAAGCTCATCCAGAGTGTTGGGTCTTGCGTCTCTCAACTTTCTCTTCACAATATCCCACAGATTCTCTATGGGGTTCAGGTCAGGAGAGTTGGCAGGCCAATTGAGCACAGTAATACCATGGTCAGTAAACCATTTACCAGTGGTTTTGGCACTGTGAGCAGGTGCCAGGTCGTGCTGAAAAATGAAATCTTCATCTCCATAAAGCTTTTCAGCAGATGGAAGCATGAAGTGCTCCAAAATCTCCTGATAGCTAGCTGCATTGACCCTGCCCTTGATAAAACACAGTGGACCAACACCAGCAGCTGACATGGCACCCCAGACCATCACTGACTGTGGGTACTTGACACTGGACTTCAGGCATTTTGGCATTTCCTTCTCCCCAGTCTTCCTCCAGACTCTGGCACCTTGATTTCCGAATGACATGCAAAATTTGCTTTCATCCGAAAAAAGTACTTTGGACCACTGAGCAACAGTCCAGTGCTGCTTCTCTGTAGCCCAGGTCAGGCGCTTCTGCCGCTGTTTCTGGTTCAAAAGTGGCTTGACCTGGGGAATGCGGCACCTGTAGCCCATTTCCTGCACACGCCTGTGCACGGTGGCTCTGGATGTTTCTACTCCAGACTCAGTCCACTGCTTCCGCAGGTCATCCAAGGTCTGGAATCGGTCCTTCTCCACAATCTTCCTCAGGGTCCGGTCACCTCTTGTCGTTGTGCAGCGTTTTTTGCCACACTTTTTCCTTCCCACAGACTTACCACTGAGGTGCCTTGATACAGCACTCTGGGAACAGCCTATTTGTTCAGAAATTTCTTTCTGTGTCTTACCCTCTTGCTTGAGGGTGTCAATGATGGCCTTCTGGACAGCAGTCAGGTCGGCAGTCTTACCCATGATTGCGGTTTTGAGTAATGAAACAGGCTGGGAGTTTTTAAAAGCCTCAGGAATCTTTTGCAGGTGTTTAGAGTTAATTAGTTGATTCAGATGATTAGGTTAATAGCTCGTTTAGAGACCCTTTTCATGATATGCTAATTTTTTGAGATAGGAATTTTGGGTTTTCATGAGCTGTATGCCAAAATCATCAGTATTAAAACAATAAAAGACCTGAAATATTTCAGTTGGTGTGCAATGAATATAAAATATATGAAAGTTTAATTTTTATCATTACATTATGGAAAATAATGAACTTTATCACAATATGCTAATTTTTTGAGAAGGACCTGTATATATATATTATTTTTTTTTTATTTTTTTTTTTTAACAAAAATTATTTTCATATTTCTTATTAAGTATGGGGGCATAGAAGCCCTTGTGACTGAGGAATGATACTGTATGGGGGTTCAGGGGTATCTCCAGAGAGAAACTTAAATTAAAGTGAGAAAGACTAGGCTACAAACTAGTAATTGTTTTGTCTTTCATCCTTGTCAGAGATGATGAAATCTGAATAATTTCACAAATTAGAACAGAAATGTATTTGTTCATTATTAAAGGCTTGGAACATGCTGATTAATAAAACGACATTTAGAAAGAAAAAACGTTATGGTCTTAAGGCGCTCTGGAAACACGCACCTCATGTTTACGCACATGCGGAAAAGAGGAAGCGGGTGTGAACCGGGACAGGGCATCAGTGAAGCGTGTTTCAGTGCTAGAGAAAAATATTCAAAAATACAGCGCACAAAGGTCAGATAAGATGTAACCGGCACTGTTGATTTGTCTCCCTAGTGAGAATCTCTAATCTGATGAGGGTTTTGGGGACGGAGGCTGTGCAGGACCCCACTAAAGTAGAAGCTCATGTTCGAGCACAAATGGCCAAAAGACAAAAGTGAGCTCCGTCTGACACACACACACACACACACACACACACACACACACACACACACACATACATTTAAATGAAAGCCACTATTATTCTATTCAAACAAACACTTAGTAATACTGTTCACTCTCTTGCATGTAAATAAACAATCATTCATTCAAGAGGCTCTCTATAACAGATAACAGTGATGTTTCCTACCGTGTGTGATCAGGGCCCATGAGGAGGCAAATGCAGCACGTAAACTCACAGCAGAACAAAGGAAAGAGAAGAAGGTCAAGAAGCTCAAGGAGGATTTGAGTCTCGGGGTTCACATCACTGTTTACAGGTACAAATCATGACACATCTTCTAAAATCATGCATTAGGATTTTATACATTTCTGCCATCTGGTCATTCTGGCATTGAATTTGTCATGAACTAAACTCGTTAACGTGTTGATCTTGTTAATGAAATTACTCCCGGATATGTTTGTTGACAACTTCGGTTAATGATTAATAAGATAAGGTAAAAAGACACATCATGACCATAATAAAATGATTTGAATAAAATCATACTGTGGTAGAAAATATGATGAGAACAATTATACAAGATAGATATTAACAAAAACAAATAATGTTTTAAGAACAAGAAAATTTTAGAAATAATTTATTCAAATAATCCAATCATAGAATTTTGAGGCATTTCTTAGTCTGAGCTGTGGGAAACAAGAGATTAATCCTGCACCACTTTACTAACAGGTTAAATACCTTGTCAGATTAATATGGACAAAAATGATTGAATATGACATGATGAACTGTTGACTAATTTGATGGACATTTTCCTAAAAAAAAAGAAAAACTAAATGATATATAACACAAGGAATCTATGTATGAATTGTGCAGTCAGCTATGGTTTATTTGTAAATGAAGGCCTTTTATGTATAGTTGACTTGTTTGTCCTGCTATTTACTCATGCAGTTCCTCTGCTTTGCCATCAGGATCCGAAATCTGCATAACCCAGCCAAGAAATTTAAGGTGGAAGCCAACGCGAACCAGTTGTACCTCACTGGTACAGTGGTGCTACACAAAGATGTCAACATTGTAGTAGTGGAGGGAGGTGAGTGATTGATCAAATAAAGCAAGGATTCATTCATTTCTTCTCAGATGATTGTTATTAGTTGTCTTAAAATGACGACCCTTTCTCGTAGGACCCAAAGCACAGAAGAAGTTTAAGCGGCTGATGTTGAATAGGATCAAATGGGATGAGCCGAACTCGAAGAGAGATGGTAAGAGGAGACTCAAGGAGATCTTCCAGACTGAAGATGTGGATTTGTATGTGATTTGTATTAGTATTTGACCTTTGAATTTTTGTATTTCTGCCAGAGCCTGAAGGGTCCGATGATGAGGTTACCAGGAAGAACAATAAATGTACCTTGGTTTGGGAGGTAACCATATACCTTTTACTCTCTTAAAGCCTCTTTTGTCCAAGTCAAAACTGTTTACACTACAGTTTCAGCAGCGATTCTCTGGAGAAAAAAGACTTTTTTATTATTGCTGTCAGTCGATTAAAATATTAATCTTGATTAATCGCATGATTTTTCATTATTGCGATTAATCGCAGATTTTGAAAAGCGTAGAAATTTGATTCCAAATTTACATCTTTTCCTGTCTAAATGCATATATTTCCTTCTTAGGAAAAACAAACAAACATCTGGGCTGGCTGTAACGTGTTAATTCAGTGCGATAAAAAATACTCACTTAATCATGTCTCTGGACTGTAATAAGGTATAGTCCTTCCATCTGAGCAATTCAAGCTTGAAGTATCACCTGCTTTCTCCAGGGGGCAGTAAGCAAAACTAGCTGTATAGGCAATGCACAGCTCAGACTGGAATTACAAAGGACACAAAGTACTTTATTTATCAGCCTTCCATCTTATCAAAAGCCACCACCCTCCCCATCTCCGCACACCACTCCGGAAATGGTGGCCCAATTTTTGATATATTTGTCTTCCGAATTTATAACTTGCTATTTACCATGCTATATAAATGCTATTCTGAGATTGTTGGCACTGTTTTGGCGACATGAGGGGGACCTACACAATATTAGTCAGGTGCTTTTAATGCTGTGGCTGATCAGGTTGTGTGTGTGTGTGTGTGTGTGTATATATATACACAGTATCTCATAAAAGTGAGTACACTCCTCACATTTTTGTAAATATTTGATTATATCTTTTCATGTGACAACACTGAAGAAATTACACTTTGCTACAATGTAAAGTAGTGAGTGTACATCTTGTATAACAGTGTAAATTTGCTGTCCCCTCAAAATAACAACACACAGCCATTAATGTCTAAACTGCTGGCAACAAAAGTGAGTACACCCATAAGTGAAAATGTCCAAATTGGTCCCAATTAGCCATTTTCCCTCCCCGGTGTCATGTGACTCGTTAGAATTACAAGGTCTCAGGTGTGAATGGGGAGCAGGTGTGTTAAATTTGGTGTCATCGCTCTCACACTCCCTCATACTGGTCACTGGAAGTTCAACATGGCACCTCATGGCAAAGAACTCTCTGAGGATCTGAAAAAAATTATTGTTTCTCTACATAAAGATGCCCTAGGCTATAAGACGATTGCCAAGACCCTGACACTGAGCATGGTGGCCAAGACCATACTGCGGTTTAACAGGACAGATTCCACTCAGAACAGGCCTCGCCATGGTCGGCCAAAGAAGTTGAGTGCACATGCTCAGCGTCATATCCAGAGTTTGTCTTTGGGAAATAGATGTATGAGTGCAGCCAGCATTGCTGCAGAGGTTGAAGGGGGTCAGCCTGTCAGTGCTCAGACCATACGCTGCACACTGCATCAAATTGGTCTGCATGGCTGTCGTCCCAGAAGGAAGCCTCTCCTAAAGATGATGCACAAGAAAGCCCGCAAACAGTTTGCTGAAGACAAGCAGACTACGGACATGGATTACTGGAACCATCTCCTGTGGTCTGATGAGACCAAGATAAGTCAACATATGACTTATTTGTTTCAGACGGTGTCAAGCATGTGTGGCGGCAACCAGGTACAAAGTGTGTCTTGCCTACAGTCAAGCATGGTGGTGGGAGTGTCATGGTCTGGGGCTGCACGAGTGCTGCCGGCACTGGGGAGCTACAGTTCATTGAGGGAACCATGAATGCCAACATGTACTGTGACATACTGAAGCAGAGCATGATCCCCTCCCTTCGGAGACTGGGCAGGAGGGCAGTATTCCAGCATGATAACGACCCCAAACACACCTCCAAGACGACCACTGCCTTGCTAAAGAAGCTGAGGGTGAAGGTGATGGACTGGCCAAGCATGTCTCCAGACCTAAACCCTATTGAGCATCTGTGGGGCATCCTCAAATGGAAGGTGGAGGAGCACAAGGTCTCTAACATCCACCAGCTCCGTGATGTCGTCATGGAGGAGTGGAAGAGGACTCCAGTGGTAACCTGTGATGCTCTGGTGAACTCCATGCCCAAGAGGGTTAAAGCAGTGCTGGAAAATAATGGTGGCCACACAAAATATTGACACTTTGGGCCCAATTTGGACATTTTCACTTAGGGGTGTACTCACTTTTGTTGCCAGCAGTTTAGACATTAATGGCTGTGTGTTGAGTTATTTTGAGGGGACAGCAAATTTACACTGTTATACAAGCTGTACACTCACTACATTACATTGTAGCAAAGTGTCATTTCTTCAGTGTTGTCACATGAAAAGATATAATCAAATATTTACAAAAATGTGAGGGGTGTACTCACTTTTGTGAGATACTGTATATATAAATATATACACACTGTATATTTATTATAAGAAAAATATAATTTTGTTAACTTTGGGGGCTATTCATTTCATGTTTTGTTTTTTTCTTCATCATTGTTGAATTTAATGAGAAACTCTGATGTACTTTCTTATAAATTCTTATACATTTCCCTTCTTTTTTTTAGGGCACAGCCAAGGAACGTAGCTATGGAGAGATTAAGTTTAAGCAGTGTCCTACAGAGAGCATGGCTCGGGAACATTTTAAGAAGCATGGCACCGAGCACTACTGGGACTTAGCTCTGAGTCAGAGCGTGCTGGAGACAACCGACGATTGAGACATGGACAGAATGGAGCAGAAACTGAAATGACACAAGAAAATGCAGTGGAGTCTATGGCGTGTACACAGCTATTTTTGGTTTTTGAGAGAAGCGGAATGGACCGGCATAGAGAAAGTGTGTAAATACAGCTTGAGTGTGTGAGAGAATGATGATGAGTGTTTTGCGTGCCTGCCTTACAGATGTAAAACAAAGCAAAACTTAAGAACAAGAATTGTTGTGTTTAACTTTGTTGTTAACCTACTTAAACTGAATAAAACATGTTGGCAGACTGAACAAGGACTTAGTTGATGCAATGGTTTTGTATCTCTTGTAACAGTCTCTTGTAATCAGCAGTTTGTGATCATGTTTTATGGCTTCTACCTTGGATCCACCTTGTTTATATATTGATGCAGTCTTGTAAAAAAACTAAAACAAAGCAAGCCTCACTCCTGTTATAAGAAGTTAATTGACGCTGTTGTTTGTTATTTAATGAGCAGACATGTTTCAGTGCATAACGAAAAGCATTGGTTTCTATATAACACACAAGGTTTTATTTTAAAGTGTCATCATGCATGTTTAAAAAAATTAGGATTTGATTTTATTTATTTATTTATTTTCATTTTGGCTCACATATACCAATTTCCAGTTGAAAGACAACCTGGCTTGATAAATCTGCTTATGACACATCTTTTTGTTTTTTGTTCCCTGTTGTTTTTCCTATTTGTTTTCTCAAATGCAGATATCAGCTGTACATAAACTTCAAATAAACAAATGCTGGTGATTAAAGCTGGAAGAAAAAAGAAAATGAAGGTTGTTTCGATTAAAATCTTTAGATCTATGTTTAAGATTCTAATAGACATAGTTGTTGATCTAAGAAAAACAAAGGGAGGTTACTTCATTTAGGTCAGTTGTGTGAAAAATATGATTTAATTGATGGGGTAGCATTGCGATAATTTATCCATATCCTACTATATTACCGTTCAAAATTTTTAGAACAAATGAATGCTTCTGTTCAACAAGGTTGCATTAAATCGATCAAGAATTACAGTAAAGGGAATGTTACAAATGTCTTTCTATTTAAATGCTGTATTCTTCAAACATCCAATAATCCTCTATATTTGCAGTAATGCACATGTTTGGCATGTACTGTTCATTAAAGCTGCCAGTTTAGGACCTCGTGAGTCGTCGGTTTCTCAAACTAGAGACTGAATGATGAAATGTTTATTTTTTGACAATTTTTAAAAACAACACTTGACTTTCAAGTGTGATGTTACTTGTAAGAACTTGAAAGTTCTCAATAAAAAAAGACACTTGTGATTTTCACAATCATTAAGTAGCACAACCATTTTTAATTTGTTCTTGAGGACCAAATTGGCACATTTGAATTATTTCTTGAGGAATATTTCTTAAAAGGATAGCTCACCCAAAAATGAAAATTCTTACATTTACTCACCCTCATGCCATCCCAGATTTGTATGACTTTCTGTCTTCTGCAGAACACAAAGATTTTTAGAAGAATATCTCAGCTCTGTTGGTCCATACAATGCAAGTGAATGGTGACCAGATATTTAAAGCTCCCAATTATTTAGTAGACTGTAAGCTTGCGCGTGCACACACAAAAAAGAAGTCGTCTTACAATATTTTTGCTTATGGTAATAGTAAGTCTTTTTCTACACCTCCCTTCGCTTTTGGACTGTATATGTATTTTTGAATTTATGCACCAAAGCTACTTGGAAATATAAGCCCTTTCAGTATTTGGCACGGACGTCTACAGATTTTGTTCTGCTGTTGGTTACTACTTAGTAAACTGGAGTAATGACTGCTGAAAATGGGGCTTGGCCATCATGGGTAAAAATGTTATTTTCAAATAAATTATAAATTAGAAAGCACCCCTTTCAAACCATTATGATAATTTGCAACATAACTGATGTTTTGGCAGCATTTTTGATCAATTTAATTAATCCTCGGTGAAAAGAAGCAGCAATTTCTTAAAAAATAAAAACTGTCTTGTGTTCCTAAACTTTTAAAAGGGAGAGTACCATAAAGAAAATTAAGCCTTTTTGTTTTCATTGTAACATTATAACTGAGCTCCCCATTACCTTAAAGAAAATGTCATTACAGTTGAAAAGTGACAAAATTATATAGTATTATATTATTTAGATCGTAATGTATTTACAGTATATATCATGGTATGGTTTATCATACTATCTTTAATTTATGCTGATTTCAATAATTATATTTCACACATTTTTACCAGCATGCCTTAGTTTTAATTTGTGCAGTGCCTTGAGATTGTTTTGCAATGAACGCGTTTTATAATCTGAAATGAGTACAAGTAGTACTGTACAACTACGGCTATTGATAATATTACTAGATATGTGCATTGTATACAATAAACTGTCAATTTGATTTTCATGAAATTATCTAGTTAATATTTTTAGAGCTGTTCAGACGTGACGTCATTTGTAAGCGAACCCGGAGGAGAATTCTCCACGGGCAGTGTTGCCAGATGTACGATAATTATCGTATTTGTACGATAATTTTGACCTCTGTACGATGTACGATCAATAATGAAAAAAATCCCATAATGTACGATAATTTCAGAGTTTTCAGTTGTTCGTCCAAACACACATCCTACCGCTTCTCTCTCAGACCCCGAATCATTCGCAGGCAAGCACGTATACACACACACACACACACACACACACACACACACACACACACACACACACTAGGGTGACCACTTGTCCCGCTTTACGTTGTACTGTACAGCAATTTTACCCTTTGTCCCGCCTCACGCAAATTGAGCATCTGTCCCGCTTTTTCATTGGACCCTGCCTAAATACACGGATGCGTCCATAGGCGTACTGTTAACTTATGCCCAATAGTTCAGAGGAGAGCAAAAAATGCGGTAGTCGATAGGCTGAGTCGTCGTACGTCAATCAAACTGTTGACTGGTGCACGAACGCCTCCTCAACGTTGTCAACAATCTCAAATTGGAGGGTGCGCTGTTCGGTCGGTTAAGCAGCCATGGCCAGTGCGGCCACGAAAAAGAGAAGATGCACTTTTAATAGCGAATGGACCGCAAGATACTCTTGGTTAAGACCTGTAGATGGCGAAGCAGAGAGAGCTTTTTGTATTTATGCAAAAGCAGTTTTTCTGTGGGACATGTTGCATGTGAGTACCACAGAAAAAAAGCACATCATCAAGAAACATGCAAATCAGTGCAATCGTTTTTCAATAAACCAAATGACCCACAGGCTGACAAAGTTTCGGCAGCAGAAGTGACAAGCGTTTATCATGCCGTACATCACACACATTCATATCGCTCTACCGACTGCAGTAACAAGTTAGCCCCAGTAATTTTTCCAGATTCTGAAATAGCTAAGAAAATGTCGTGTGGCCGCACCAAAGCAACATCTATTGTAACAGATGTCCTCGCTCCGGTCTCAGTGGAAAAATGAGTGTTTTGTCTTTTATAGGCCTATGCCTTAAGCTGTAGAAACTTTGGGTGATATTTTGGGTCAGGTAGTGTCTTAATCTTTTAGTTGGTGGGTTTAAAAAATGTTTCTGGGTAAATTAGATAGACAATATATCTTAAGTTTAAAGTTATTACGTCTGTCCCACATTGTCCCTCTTTACCATGCTACTTGTCCCACATTTTGTCTGACTGGAGGTGGTCACCCTCACACACACACAGCACAAGTGGATGTGGCATCCGATGATGACAGCGACTTAGAGATCGAATTTGAATCTTTTTTTGTGTTGTGCACTTTTTTCTTTTTTGTGCACTTTTTTTCGGCATATCTTTTGCACTTTGGAAAAAAAAGTTATTCAGACTTCCTCCAGTTAATGTGAGCGTATTATACAGCTTGTTCAAATTAGCTGTAAAATTATTTGGAAAATAAAATTGTTGGAAAATAACTATATTTTATGCGTTTGGTTTGTGTACGATAATTTTTTTTAAAAAACGATAATTTTGAGGTTTTGGTACGATACTTCGACATTTCTAATCTGGCAACACTGTCCACGGGTTCCCTCATGGTTTTTATAATGGGGTTTTTGAACTAATGAGTAAAATATGGTGTGTGTGTGTGTTTAAAGCATGTAATTCAATATATTGGAGGTATGACTGTGTGTAATTTATGTTGTAGATCAAAACATCCACATATCGTCAAATAGTTTACCAAAAGACCTTATTTTACTCATAAGTTCAGAAGCCCCATTATAAAAAAAAACGTGGAGAATTCTCCTCCGGGTTTTTGTACAACAAGCTGAACAGCTCTATTCCCAATGCATTTTACGCCATAAATTTTGTTTTGGATATGCCACAACAACGTGCACGTCACAGTTTTTTTTTTTTTTTTGGCGCCAACAAGTATTACCAAAGTGGCTGTCACTGATCACAGCGCTGTGAAAAGTCTCAGATAACACATTACATCGCGCTTCTGTTCCCCCTTGGATTTGAAATTGAAAATACATTGTGGAGAGAAAAAACAGGCTAATTTTTAAGATGCATCGTACTAGACCAATCAAAGCCAACACCAGGGACACAAAATCCCACAGTTAGTCACATATATTTCTTACAAACTCTCCTTTCTACCTGCTTTTATTTCAGAACGCATTTCCACGCCATACTATTGAGACTACCATATTATTGTACGTAATTAATGGTTCAGTTTTATACTGTAGATTGTTTATTTATTAATTGTTGTAAATTATGTTTGAAATAACACAGTTATAATTCTTTTTACATTTTTTTTAAAACTTTCTCACGTTTTGATCAGGCTTTTCGACGGGCAGCCGGGGTCTTTCCCGTTGGGTCCTCAGTCAACGTGTTTCGGAACGTTTGTTGTGCGAAGATCTGATGGGTTGTTTTGGTCGCACGGTTTAACATATTATGAGGGATTCCAACACACGTGTACGATTCCGCTGTTATTATTGAATCTGTACCATGATGCCGGGGGAGAACCAGTCCAAATCCGGAGGAATCGCCTCTGAAGCGACTACTGGCACTTGTCAAAACTGCACTGTTTTAAATCAGGTGGGAAGATTATTCCTCAAACTCACTGACAGTCCAGGAATACGTTATTAGTTTACAAAGTAATGGTGACCAGGTCAAAAACATGTTGAGTTTTTGTGGATTATTTCAAGATGTGGTGTTTAAAGTAACTGTCTCGGACACTGAAGATTTGTATTATTCAGGCAAAACATTTTAGAGTTACAATGTATTTAACATAATGCAACACGTTGGAAGTTGGAACATAATGTATGATCAAATTAATTTGTAGAGTTTAATACAGAGATACTGGTGATATTCCTATAAAATTGGTGAAATTCCGTGTTAATGGTAGTGACTGTTGCTGATATATAATGCTGTTGTCTTAAATGTTTTTCAGAGTTTAGATGATTATGTGGCTGCTTTGTTAACACTTAAGCAGAAGATCATCGACACAGAGTGAGTGAATATCTAATTGATTAATTATTCCAATGTATTAAACTCTAATCAACTACAAGGTTATAAAACAGAACTTTTGCTTGACTAGTTTGAAGTAAAATTATCCCTATACAATGTCAATTAAAACAATATAAACAAATGACATTTTTATCAGCCAGTAACCTTTTGACATTTTTATTTCAGTCGCCTATTGAGTGAATACAAAGAGAAGTGTGGTGATATCCTTTTTAAATCTATTCTGGGCAATTCCATATTATGGTCTGCTTTGTCAGCTTCTTGCTGATTTACTATATTTAGTGAATTAAACCACTTAACTATTTTCAAACTGGGACACTTTTATGTTGTGGTTTGTAATTTAATTAGCAAGACGCTTTTGTTGCCCCATGTTTGGAGAAGGATATAGCTGCAGGCAGATCTCCAAAAAGGGCCTGTGAGTGGAAGTGTGCAGTTGGCACATCCCCCTTTTGGAGTAACTCTGCCTTCTTTTGGAGAACCCCCCCAAACATTGGACGTTTGAACCCTAAACCACCCTAAAGTTTATGATGTTAACGTAATAAAAAAGATGCTGAAATATAAGTTTAGACAACTTTCAGAGTATGTTCTATGGATCATCTCTGTTTTTCTTGACCAAAAATTACAGCTTCAGAAATCACAGAGGTAAGACAGTTTTTTTTTATTATTTCAAAAAGTTTAATTTCTGTGCAATTAGTGTCGACATTCTGAATTGCAAAAATAACGACTCTAGCAGGTTTTCCAAGCCCCGCCCCAATACATGCCTTTAGTTGAGCCAATCCAGCGATTTAAAAGAAAAAAAAAAGACAAGAATGGCTCTCATATCGTTGTAGGAGAATATTTTAATGGTACCACTGGTATTGTGAAGTTTGTGTTTTTGGTAGTACAATGGCACTGGTGTAGGCTACTGTGCAACACTAAGTTAACATAGAACCATCTATTGAAGCAGTTCTTTTCTCGTTTTAATTTTTACTTAAGACTTGAGTATATGAACTGGCTCAATCTTTTGACGTAATCATTTTGCACATTTTTGTTAACAGCCAGATATGTTCTTTGCGATAATCAATCGCTACAACACTGTGCTGATTGGTTTATATTGGTTCATTGCACCCTCTCATAGATGTAGGAGACAATGCCGTTATAAAATCAGGCTGCCTTTTAATTTAAGTCGTTGAAATTTAGAATTTTTTTATATTTAAGTGAAAAATTTTAATGTAGTTTTTTTTCAGCCCGTTTGACAGTCCTATTGTGTTTCTTAGAGAGAGCAGTAAACTGCACAGGCAGCTGGATGAGGTGCTGATGAAGCTAGAGCCATTAGAGAAACAGACAGTGGAGTATGAACAGATGAAGACAGAGCTGGAGAAAACTACGGTATGTGTTCAAACATGCTAATTATGGCCCTTAACTGTACATTAAAACATCCAAGTAGTGGTGGGCGATATGACCAAAATCTTATATCACGATATGAGTCATTTTATATCATAATAACGATATATGATATAGTAAAAGTTTTCTAGAAAACCAATAAAATTGTTTTTATATATTTTAAATAACCATATTGTAATGTCTATTTTTGGAACTCCAGTCAGTGAATTAAATACTTGATAAATTAAAACTACTTCCTCTTTATTTGGAACAAGACAAACAATGTCGAAGTAAATAAATAAACGAAAATCAACTCGTTTTCAAAAATCTGCCTTATCAAAATAACAGTGCCACATTTCAGTTTAAAATGTTGTTGGCCATTATTATTATTGTATAGTTTGCTCAAGAAACGTAAGATCTTCTCAAAGCAATGCGACAAAAAATAGATGGAAAATAAAACGTAATTAAAAAAATATCCAACAAAATAAACACTTGTCGTTATATAAATAAATGAATGAATTTCATTATATATTCTTTAGCGTGCTTCATTTTGAGGTGGTGAAACAAATTGCTTGTGTTACAAGTGATTATTATCATGTGAAACAGTTTGCACTGCTCTGTCTGCTCTGTACACCATGTCACACCTGTTTTAATAACAAGCTCCTCTTCATTTTATTTACCTGTTTGGGAGTCGTCCTTTTCTGTGGAGATTTCTTTCTCCATTTGGGATTAATCCTGCGCGATTGATCCCGCTCTGAGCTCTCCTGACTCTGGGGCACAAATATCTGACAGCTTCCTGTACTCACATGCACTACGTAGATCCATAGACGGCACGCGCCACAGTTTCGTGAAACATTCGTGTGTCAGATGAGAAGATGATTAAGCTTTTAAAGCACCAAACATGCAATGAAGGTCATTGAATTTGTTTGGGCAGCCGCAGAAAAATGTTTCAATGCCAGAAAAACCCTGTTCATGTTTCTTTAATTCTCTCAGTCTCACGTGAAGCCCTGCCCACTGACAGATAAGCCCACGCTGTGCACATGGATGTTCACATATCGCGATATTCCGGGTATAGCAAAATCTCTTATCGGTTGACGCTTTATATCATTGCCACGATATATCGTCATATCGCCCAGCCCTACATCCAAGTAATTTTAATTATGCATTGTGAGTTAAAAAAGCTGAATCTAACTGCTGATCATTTAAAATATACATGTTGATTTCTAACTTTTTCTTCTGTACAACAGGCTGATTTGAGATCATACCAGCAGAAGTGTGAGGATGCTGACAAACTGAGAGCTGAAAATGCCCAGACACTCATTCTGTAAGACCGCTATATTTTAAAGGTGCACTCAGTAACTTTTTTGGTTTAGGTCATCTTGGACTTACACTTACACCTAGTGGCGTGGATGCAGCATCATTCAGAGAGTAGTTTTCGGTTTCAGATGTCATTGTAGAAATGTATTATTCACAGCCAGACATGATTACTTTAATGAGTGAAAGTGTCAAATAACAGGACGGTTACTGAGATTAAGCGAGTAGTATTCAGCTGGTCATGTGATTAAAATCTTCATGTAGAATAAAACAGCTTTTTTAAGGTCACTGATATGACTGGAGTCTTCATCTCATGTGAATGGATATGATTTTATACATATGTTTAAAAATTACAATGAATTTCTTTTAGAAGTAAAAAGTTTTAATGAGGAAATTACTGAGTGCACCTTTAATTTCACTGTGGATTATTTGTTTTTGTGATTGTTGTCTTTTGCTCATGTTATTTGTATCTCTCCCCCAGCAAAGACAAACTTGAAGAATCCTTAAGGAAGGCTGAGGGTATGTAGGACTAATTATTTTAGGATCAGGGCATGTAAATCAGAAATTTCTGAGGGAAATCACATTCATCAGAATACAAAATGTCAAAACTGAAACCAGACTTGAAACAATGATCTGTAATCTCATTGGATTCCTGGATCATATTTATGTTGCCCATCAACATGTCATTGTTCCACTCACAGACACCGTGCATGGACAAAACCTGGAGAATGAAAAGCTCAGAGCTGAAAAGAAAACACTGGAGGACGATCTGCTGAAAACTCAGGTTAGATGCTTTATAGATAACAATGAGCCCTTGCTACCTTTATTAAATCTTTGTTCAATCAGTAATAGCTGTAAGTAGGCTGTGTAATCTTCTGTTCCAATAGCGTCTTGTATACCATTTCATTCTAATGGCAAGTGAGAAGGTGGAAAGTATTCATTAAAATCTAAAATAGATCTTGCTTTTAGCACTTTACTAATTTTACTCAAATCATAGGTCTACATTGGTGAAGAAATGAAATGATAAAAAAAAAAAATGACAACCCTTTTAATACTGTATAACTGCCATTAGTTGATAATTCTGCAGTATTTCTCTGATTTTGTTAATGTAATCAAAGTGGTATACTGGCATATGAGTGGCTTAATCAAGCGAATAAATGTTTATAACTACCACCTTAGATTGGCTATTAATCTATAGTTTCTTGGGTTTGACTTTAATTTATTGCGTCATTGTGTCTTCAAACTTATTGATTTTTATTTGTTTTATTTCCAGGATTCCCTCAAGGAATTTCAGCAGACTGTTGAGGAGCTTGAGAATCTCAAATTAGAGAATGCCAAGACATTGATTCTGTAAGTCCAACTGAGTCTGTTACAGTCATAATAAACAACTATAATTGTGCATCAGCAGTGTTGCTCTGATATATTACTTCTGTCATCTGCTATTCTACACTCTACTTTCAAATCGAAACACTGTGTTGGTGTACCACAACCTAATCCTTAAGATTCCCCTCAGTGTTCATGTGTGCTATGAATATGGTACTGAATTTAATTTGGAATTCCAAGTGCAAAAAAAAATATTTCCCAGGTTGCTTATATTCTGTAATGTTTTTACCCTACTCAGGAAAGGAAACCTTGAGAATGAACTTTTGTTGCTGAAAGGTCTGTTTTTGTTCTCTTACCATTACACTTGAGTGCTTTTTTTATACACTGATCAGCCATACCATTAAAACCACCTGCCTAATATTGTGTAGGTCCCCCTTGTGCTGCGAAAACGGCACCAACCCGCATCTCAGAATAGCATTCTGAGATTATAGTATATTTGGAGATGCTTTTCTTCTCACCACAAACAGAAATGCCACTCACTGGATGTTTTTTGTTTTTGGCATCATTCGGAGTTAATTCTAGAGACCGTTGTGTGAAAATCCCAGGAAATCAGCAGTTATAGAAATACTCAAACCAGCCCATCTGGCACCAACATTCATCCATGTGATTATCTAATTAGCAAGTCGTGTGGCAGCAGTGCTTAAATTCATTCAGATGCTGGTCAGGAGCTTCAGGTAATGTTCACATCAACCATCAGAATGAGGAAAACATTGATCTCAGTGGTTTGGACCGTGGCATGATTGTTGGTGCCAGATGGGCTGGTTTGAGTACTTCTGTAACTGCTGATCTCCTGGGAACGGTCTCTAGAATATACTCAGAATAGTGCCAGAAACAAACAAACCAAAAACATCCAGTGAGTGGCAGTTCTGTGGATGGAAATGTCTTGTTGATGAGAGGTCAACAGAGAATGGCCAGACTGGTTTGAACTGACAATTCTACAGTAACTCAGATAACCGCTCTGTAAATTGTGAGAAGAAATGGCATCACTGAATGCTATTCTGAGATGCAGGTTGACACTGTTTTGGCAGCACGAGTGGGACCTAAACCATATTAAGCAGCTGGTTTTAATGTGGTGGCTGATTGTTGTGTCTGTGTCTGTGTCTGTGTGTATGTATGTATATATATATATATATATATATGATTTCTGAATAAGGACTGTGACATCCTATTAAAGCAATTCTTGGATAATTTAATAATCCCCATACCTAAGCATTTGACACCACTGTCCAACATCTGTTTTATAGTGCACTGTAAAGTTTGGAGATAATTCTGGTCTCATCTTATTTTATGTGCACACAGAGACAAAGTTTCAACAGAACAATCAAATCAATGACCTAAAGAATGAGCAAGGAAGAATTGAAGAAACTCTGCTCACGACACAGGTTGGAATTTTACTTTAAGGATGAATTTCTACTGATGAAATAAAAAATGCAATATTGTGGGAATTATTATCATTGTTGATATTTGTTTCCTTGCAATATTTAGCAAAGGCTAAACAAACTTGAGAATGAGTTCAACAAAGGTAAGACTTATGCATAATGACATCTAGTAACTTTATTTTGAGCTATTGTTTTTGGCCGTTAAACAAAAAAAATATTTTTATCTTAGAGAAAAGGAGTACGTCTTCCCAAACAGAGGCTGAACCGCAAATTGACAAAGGTGTGGATTGTTTAAAGCTGCTAGACTTTGTTATTTATGAAATCCTTGGGTATTTTGAAAGAAAGCTGCTCCTACAAAATGTCTGGATCCCGTTGGCCATTGTCAATGTTTTCTTTTCAGGCAAAGTCAGAATGCTTCTGGAAGAGCTCTGGCATTGCATGGAACCTTCATCACAAACCAAAGAAAAATGGCTTCTTACTGGTAATCATACTTGAATTGATTGATAAAAATTGCACCTTAATAAAATGTCTTCCATGTCAATTCCCTCAGCTTTATTGATAAAGAGGCAAACCATTTTTCTTCTACAGGAGAGCCTACACCATTGGAATACCAACTTAAAAGAACACCACCTCAACCGCTGCCTATCAGTCCTTTAAGAAGACCAAACTCTCATCCATCTCCTGAGAAGCCCAGTCCAGAAACTCATTTGCAATCTCCAAAACTCTCAAGCTCCACACTGAAAGCTTCACCAGAAACCAGTACACTTAAATCATCACCTCAGAACTTGAACAAGCAGAACAAAGACCAATTAATTACACCTAACAAAAAGAGGAAAGTATGTTCAGATGTGCTTGAACAAATGAACACCTGGACTGATTATGCTAATGAGACCTCATTGAAGGAAAGGAATGATAGAGACTTGTTACATGACAATTATTATTCAGATTTGGAGGATATTCAAGAGTGGTTCAAGCCTTTGCCTGCAGCTTTATCACCTGTGCGTAGCCCTTCAATAGAGCTGGTAAGTGAATATTAATTGTTTTGATAACATTGTTATTCTAGGGTTTTTTTCTTAGTGGTTTTTGTTTTTAGTGTTTGCAGTGACAGTCCCTCCTGAACCAATTTGAGTTTCAATGGTGATACAAGCAGAACTATTATTTCCAGAGAGATTCAGAGGATGGGATTCAAAAACATCTGGAAAAATGTCCTTTTTTTATTTCAAACCATGTCAGAAGTAGCCTAATGGTAGTCATGTCAGTTGCAATGAAAAAACTTGTAATGAATACATAACTAACATATTAAATATAATAATATTACAAATAATATTTAACTTGTTTTATCTAAGCTACTCAGCATTGTTTTCAATCCAAGCAAAAAAATAAATAAATAAATGCATCTCTCTAGTTAAGTCAGAAGTATACATACACCCTAGCCAAATACATTTAAACTCAGTTTTTCACAATTCCTGACAATTAATCATAGAAAACATTCCTTGTCTTAGGTCAGTTAGGATCACTATTTTATTATACAAATGTGAAATGTCAGAATAATAGTTGAGAAAATTATATATTTCAGCTTTTATTATTATCACATTCCCAGTGGGTCAGAAGTTTACATACACTTTGTTAGTAATTGGTAGCATTGGCTTTAAATTGTTGAAGTTGGGTCAAATATTTTGGCTAGCCGTCCACAAGCTTCTCACAATAAGTTGCTGGAATTTTGTCCCATTCCTCCAGACAGAACTGGTGTATGTCAGGTTTGTAGGCTTTTTTCAGTTCTGACCACAAATTTTCTGTTGGATTGAGGTCAGGACTTTTTGATGGCCACTCCAATACCTTGAATTTGTTGATCTTAAGCCATTTTGCACAACTTTGGAGGCATACTTGAGGTCATTGTCCATTTGGAAGACCCATTTGTGACCAAGCTTTTTTACTTTTTCCTTCCTCATGATGCCATCTATTTTGTGAAGTGCACCAGTCCCTCCTGTGGCAAAGCACCCCCACAACATGATGCTGCCACCCCCATGCTTCGTGGTTGCGATGGTGTTCTTCGGCTTGCAAGCCTCACCATATTTCCTCCAAACACAACGATGTTCATTTTGGCCAAAATAAGTTACATTTTTGTGTCATCAGACCACAGGAAATTTCTTCATGTAAGATCTTTTTCCCCGTTTTCACATACAAACTGTTTTCTGGCAGTTTTAGAGCATTGACTTCTTCCTTGCTGAGCAGCTTTTCAGATTATGTCAATATACACTCACCTAAAGGATTATTAGGCACACCATACTAATACTGTGTTTGACCCCCTTTCGCCTTCAGAACTGCCTTAATTCTACGTGGCATTGATTCAACAAGGTGCTGAAAGCATTCTTTAGAAATGTTGGCCCATATTGATAGGATAGCATCTTGCACATCCAGGGCACGAAGCTTCCGTTCCACCACATCCCAAAGATGCTCTATTGGGTTGAGATCTGGTGACTGTGGGGACCATTTTAGTACAGTGAACTCATTGTCATGTTCAAGAAACCAATTTGAAATGATTCCAGCTTTGTGACATGGTGCATTATCCTGCTGGAAGTAGCCATCAGAGGATGGGTACATGGTGGCCATAAAGGGATGGACATGGTCAGAAACAATGCTCAGGTAGGCCGTGGCATTTAAACGATGCCCAATTGGCACTAAGGGGCCTAAAGTGTGCCAAGAAAACATCCCCCACACCATTACACCACCACCACCAACCTGCACAGTGGTAACAAGGCATGATGGATCCATGTTCTCATTCTGTTTGCGCCAAATTATGACTCTACCATCTGAATGTCTCAACAGAAATCGAGACTCATCAGACCAGGCAACATTTTTCCAGTCTTCAACTGTCCAATTTTGGTGAGCTCTTGCAAATTGTAGCCTCTTTTTCCTATTTGTAGTGGAGATGAGTGGTACCCGGTGGGGTCTTCTGCTGTTGTAGCCCATCCGCCTCAAGGTTGTGCGTGTTGTGGCTTCACAAATGCTTTGCTGCATACCTCGGTTGTAACGAGTGGTTATTTCAGTCAAAGTTGCTCTTCTATCAGCTTGAATCAGTCGGCCCATTCTCCTCTGATCTCTAGCATCAACAAGGCATTTTCGCCCACAGGACTACCGCATACTGGATGTTTTTCCCTTTTCACACCATTCTTTGTAAACCCTAGAAATGGTTGTGCGTGAAAATCCCAGTAACTGAGCAGATTGTGAAATACTCAGACCGGCCCGTCTGGCACCAACAACCATGCCACGCTCAAAATTGCTTAAATCACCTTTCTTTCCTATTCTGACATTCAGTTTGGAGTTCAGGAGATTGTCTTGACCAGGACCACACCCCTAAATGCATTGAAGCAACTGCCATGTGATTGGTTGATTAGATAATTGTATTAATGAGAAATTGAACAGGTGTTCCTAATAATCCTTTAGGTGAGTGTAGGATTAATTTTACCATGGATATATACTTGTCTTCCTGTTTCATCCGGCATCTTCAAAAGGTCCTTTGCTGTTCTTCTGGGATTGATTTAGCACTTTTCGCACCAAACTACGTTCATCTCTAGGAAACCGAATGCATCTCCTTTCTGAGCGATATGATGGCTGTGTGGTCCCATAGTGTTTATACTTGGTACTATTGTTTATACCGATGAATGTGGTACCTTCAGGTGTTTGGAAATTGCTCCCAAGGATGAACCGGACTTGTGGAGGCGCACAATTTTCTTTCTGAGGTCTTGGCTGATTTATTTTGATTTTCCCATGATGTCAAACAAAGAGGCACTGAGTTTGAAGGTAGGCCTTAAAATACATCCATAGGTACACCCCTAATTCAGTACACACCTCCTATCAGAAGCTAATTGTCTAAAGACTTGACACCATTTCCTGGAATTTTCCAAGCTGCTTAAAGGCACAATTAACTTGATGATTGTAAACTTCTGACCCACTGACATTGTGAAACAATCAAGCCAAAACTACATTTTGCTAATATGAAATCTGTGGAGTGGATAAAGAATTAGTTTTAATGACTTCAGCCTAAGTGTATGTAAAATTCTGACTTCAACTAAGTGCACGGTTAACAATGGCGTTATTAAATCATTCCTGAGATTATTTACTATGTGCGACTGTTTTTCTCTCTGTTTGTGGGAGAACAGATGCCGGTATGAAAGATTGACGCCACCATTAACAGTAACTAAGGGTAGCTGGGTTTATTGCAGAGAGTCAGTTTCACACCACGGAGAATACAGGGATTTATTAACAAGCTCTTCCTAATTTTCTCTCAGAATGTACATGATATAAAGTGATTAGAACCTGAGGTTACATTAACTGGATAATTCCAAAATGCTGTCTGTCATTTTGACACATTAAAAAACAAACCCATTTATGTGGCGTGAAACCAAATTAGCACATTACACATCATAATGTGCCTTCTCTCTCTCTCTCTCCCTCCCTTTCTGGCGCCACTTTATGTATTGCCTTAATGCTCATTATTAGGGGTGGGGAAAGGTTAAAAATTGTGATTCTTGAGACAAACAATTTTAAAATCATCTACCTGATGAAAAATCGATTTTTGATTTAAAAAAGATTAAACGTTTAGCCTAATTACACAATTAAAACAATGATTGATAGATAAATATAGGAAGATATTGCTGTGCTTTGGAGAGTATTTGTAAGGAGTCATTCAGCAGAATCTGTCTGACACTGCTTTAATAAATAGTTCAGCTGTATAAAGGCTTATCAAACTGTTGAATGCCGTGAACAACATCGCGCCAATGCAACATTTATAATCTAAAATCTGTGCACTTTTGAATGTGGAGCCAATCGCCATTTAACTTCAAGTGCTCCGATTACTTGAAGCATATATCATCTGCGTCCGGATGCACAAAAGCGTATTGAAGCACATCATTCAGCTTTTGGGATGTGCTTAAGCCCAGCAAACCCATCTTATTAAACTTGTTTCATACTTTTTCTTTCTTTAGTAGTTTTGTGGGATTAGAAGTTATAGTTATTTAACCTATTTAATAGTTGAATATCTGTTAGGTATGCTGTTAAATGGCTGTGCTTAGAATCCACGTGTCCGTTTGAAACGCATATGATTGGGTAACCTGGACATATAATTATACATGGGTTCCTTAACACTGACTAGTCAACTAATAGCTCAGACAATGCACAGACTGGTTGATTAGTAGTTTTACATTGGTAGTTTTACACATCCCTACCTGCAAATTCTGTATTGCAGGGTGAAACAAATGTAATTTTAGACACAACCGTTCTTCAATAAAATGAATATAAATTTCATGAGAAAAAGGAGCAAGCATGACTTGATATATAAAAATATCAAATTGCAGAACTTACAGAATCGTAATAATCGCAATTCATATTGAATCGGCATGAAAATATAGTTGTAACATTGAATCGAGATGTCTCTGGCAATTCCCAGCCCTACTCATTATTAATAATTGTGTAGGGCACAAATTCCTTTTAACATTGGCTCATAAAGTTTAGCTATTTTAATGTTACTGACTGACCTGTAGTGAAATGTTTTTCTTTCAGGTCAGCCTCAATGATGACCTGCCAGAGCAGGAATATCTATTAAATAATAGAAAACCAGAAGCACTATCAAGCTTTCATTCAGATACTCTTGAAAACAACACAAAATTTGAACCTTCAGATATTGAAGATATTAAATTATTGAACAATGAAAAAGTGGAAAAGTCTTCATTTCTCTTGTCCCCAAGCACTCAGAAAACAAAATCAGCTGTATCTGATGATGATATGGACCTTCAAAACACATCATTTGACAGCCAATACATGGAGTTAGAGGATATGTCAGAAGTAAATCATAACTGTGTGGACAACACCAAAAATCAGAAGAATACAGAACCAGGTGTAGTGAATGGACACAGAGCGGAGAATACCTTAGAAAATGACACCACACAAACCGCAGCAGAGCTTCCGCTGATTAATCAAAACCATGAAAGAACACAATTCGAGGATGCAAATGTCACAGATGAGATTAAAAATCTACCAACAAATTCTAAAGTTCCTCTGCAGCATATTGAATCTGACCCAATGTACACAAATTCTGTTGAATCTGAAAGTTCTGAGGTACAACCTAATGATGCGTTGATGTCGAAGGTCAACAGCATTTCAACACAAATTGAAGGAAACTTTAGTAAGAGTGAGGAATTGGAGAGCTCTACACCCCTGGGAATAAGAACTGTTGCAGACATATCAACACATGACATACAGAATATGCAGACCAACAAGGCAGCTGCTGAGGATAGCAGTTTAAAGCCTACAGAATATCAGAAGAGCTTTGATGAGAGAGAAAATGAAGGTGCTTGCCTGTTAAGGTCTTTGAAGGATAAAGAATCATCATCAGAAGATGAATGGTTCTTTGGTTTGAAAAGAAAGGTTAGAGGGATTCGCTCAAGGTCTGAAGCAATGACCCCCTCAGATGAGTTGGACGTTGTGTCAGAGTTTAAGCTGTGTTCTTCTCCGAAGCAAATGTCCAGATTGTATTCTGAAAGCAGAGAATTGTCACATACTGGACTTTCCACTGAAAATAATTCTGATGATGAAAGTGGTTCTGAACCAGTAGAAATTTACTCAACTCTTCCAACTGTTTGCAAGTCACTGAGTCAAGAAAATAACCCTAAGAATACTGAAGTAGATGATGCAGAGAACCCAAGAAAAATCAGCACCAAATCTCTTCAACAGATAGATGAAATGTCAACTGATGCCCTTGGCTCTAGTGTTGAAAATTTGGTCTGTGATGTTTCTAACCACAAGGGAACATCAGGAGACTCTGCATTGGATAGTCTTGAGGGTACCAGCACACCATGCCAATCTACTCCTGAACCAAGAAGTTCTACCTTTGAGAAAGATTTTGAGAACAATGGAAATACTTCACTTTATTCAGGTCTCAACACCAAAGCTCCAATTACACCAACCTCTTGTTTATCTCTTGGAAGGGTTCGGACCGAGATGGGTCCACCCCTACCTCCAGTTGTTATGCCACTCACTGCTACTCCTCCAAGATATGGAAAGCACCACACTGCCTCAAAGCCTACTACATCATCCTCAAAATTATCAACTGATGAGCCAAGTTCTCTTAAGAATCTTCCTCCAGTGCCTGTTAGTGATTCAGCTCTTCCAGATGCAGTCAAAATGTCTCCATGTTTGACAACTCCATCACCTTCTTCTGGAGTTCCTTCCTCACCCCTGCAGTTTGGATCAGCTACTCCAAAACATGCTGTTCCAGTCCCAGGAAGACTCCCGTCATCTGCTTTATCTTCATCACCTCCCGCTGCTTCTCAGGAGAATTCCATGCAGATGCTTGACACTATGTATCCTGAGCTGTCCGCACGTGCCCGCACTCTAAACATACTTCGTGGGAATGTTAACCTGAACAGAACTTGTAATGAGATTGGTCCCTCCCCTCCAACTGTTAACCAGATATCAGGAAATAAATCGATCAGTTCTTCATCCACTGCCTTTACCAAAACCGAACAAAAACCAAAAAGGACAGGTGTGAACGTGCTTTTGCCAAAGAGTGCCAAACGACTCAGACTTGACAACTGTTCGCCTGCTCCTCCAGGTGTGGCTTCTCCTACAGAACAAGTAATGGATCCTCAACCATTCGTTAAAACAGAGTCCCTTGAATCTCGACAGAGAATACAAAGCGATCAAGATGACCAGAAAATTGATGAAAAGCTGGACAACAAGAGAAATGACAAGCAGTTCCAGATCTCAGAAGCACTTGCCAGAATAGGGTTGTCATGTTTTGAAGTGTTGCCTGTTGTCAAGAGCCATGTGTTTCTTGGGAGAATATCCCAGGTGCCGATTTTGATTGATGAAGAAAAGGCTGTCATTGCTGAGTTCTGTGTAAATCAGGTAAGCGTCCATGCTTTTGAGAATTGAAATGGTTGTCTTAGTTAATTCAAGCTTGTGGACATTGATGCATCTTTGCTTTTTCTCCGTTTCATCAGTCTTCAGCAGAAGAGCTCATGTCTGCCATCTTATCAAAACTGAAGAAGGAGAGGAACATTCTGAGTTGTGAAAATTTACAAGCTCTCTGTAGAATCTATGCCGGTTTATGTCGCCAAATGGGGGACTATCAGAAAGCTCATGCATTTGCATACAGCATCCTTAAAGAGGGTGAGTTTATAGGAACTTAGTCCATGATGTTTATCTTCATTAAACGGGGGATAATTTCAGACATTTAACCTACAAGTTTTGTCTAAAAATGTATTTATTGTTCATTCTATCATGTTTCTTTACTCACAGACTTCCCTGATGCCCCTAAGCTAATATTGTTCATGGTCACAACATGGCCAAGTGTGCTTTTCCATAAGACCTCCTTGTGCAAAGCCATCCACACCGTGACCAAACTAAAAGCAGAAGGAGAAATTTTGGAGTACCTCACCAAGTATCTGCACTGGGATAAGGTTGGAACTCTTCATGGCCTTATCTTTTACCTGAAGTCTTCAATTGAGAACTGAAGCCAACAACACATGCATTTACCAATAATTTGTATAACAAAGCAATCAGTTAAAAGAGTGCTTTAATGTAATTCTTTGCAAGACCCAGTTAATTAAACTTTTGGGAATGTTATTTTGTTACACATCTACCTTTTGAATCAACACGTTAAAAAAAAAATTAACGTTTTTAGATATCTAAGTGTTTAGATATAACCGTTTTCTTATTTTCTAGAGCCCCCCTGATGATATCCAAAAACTGATCAGCAACACACTGAAGGCACTACAAGAAGACAAAGATTTGATGTTTCAGAAGCATCATCGCCACGGTGATGACCTTTGCCTTACTACTTGGGAGTACATTTACACCTTGGATATCCTGTGTACACATATGAAGTGGAAGTGGACACACGACTGTATAATTGGGTACAATTTATCTACTTCCCACAGAATGTTAAATCATTTAATGTTTTCAAAAAATAAAATGTAAAAAAAAAAAAAAGTATAATAACCTTTTGTTTTTTAATTAAATAGCAAAGAGCTTTGGCCGATCATGAACACATGGGTGACACAGCCGAGGCCTCGGCAATCTCCAGTCCGGGATATTTCTGTAGCAGCTGTTCTGCGATTGATTGGCAAGTTACCGAATATGCTTAAAATGATTTAAAATTAAATTTATAATAAAATTTATTTAAATTTAAATAGTTTCATAAAATAAGTCCATTATCAAGTAAAATTATAAAGTTATAACATTTTAGAATTTACATAAAATTGTAAAATTACAAATAATTTTTTTTAAACAAAAAGTTTAATGAAAAATTGAATTACTGAATTTATCAAGTTATTTCATTTGCATAAAATTTTGTACTTTTTAAACATTATAATTGTATAATATTACATTGTTTTTTTTAAAGATGTTGAATTTACAGAAAAATAAATAATTTAAATAAGTTAAATGATAATTTCCAAAGAAAAAGGCATTAAAAGGCCACAAATAATAAAAATAAAAGAAAATTAAGCCATCTGAAAAATGTCAAACCTTGTTTTTATCTTTTGCTAAATGTTTTCTCTCTCTCTCTCTCTTTTGTTCTTTTGTTCTTTCTTTTTTTCCCTTTCCCAGGACGACTTGGTCAGTTAGGGATGAAGCAGAGGCTATCCAAATCAGTCCAAAATGTTGCAAAAGCCATAAACCTTTTTGGCAAACATGGGATTACAGAAGGTACTGAACAAGTAATAATGAAACTACTGAAATTACAGCTAAACATAGTTTAAATTGATCTTTTTGGTTGTAAATACACCTACAGTGGTGGCCAAAAATATTGGCACCCTTGGTAAATATTAGCAGAGAAGGCTGTGAAAAATGTCTTTATTGTTAAATCTTTTGATCTTTCATTCAAGAAAATCACAAAAATCAAACCTTTAACTGAAGTAAAACAATTGAAACGGGAAATATCTCATTATTAAATAAATATTTTCTCCAAAGCGCATTGGTCATAATTGTTGGCACACTTTTATTCAATACATTTGCAACCTCCCTTTGCCAAGATAACTGCTCTGAGTCTTCTCTTATAATACCTAATGAGGTTGGAGAACACATAACAAGGGATCTGAGACCATTCCTTCATACAGAATCTCTAATACAAATTCTGTGGTCTATGTTGGTGAACTCTCCGCTTCAGTTCACCCCACAAGTTTTCTATGGGGTTCAGGTCAGGGGACTGGGATGGCCATGGCAGAACTTTGATTTTATAATCAGTGAACCATTTTTGTGTTGATTTTGATGTTTGTTTTGAATCGTTGTCCTGCTGGAGATACAACCAGGGTCCATTGTAAGCTTTCTGGCAGAGGCTGTCAGGTTTTGATTTTTTTATTTATTGATATTTGATAGAGTCTGTGATGCCAGATGTCCTGGACTTCTGCCAGAAAAACAGCCCCACAACATTCAAGATCCTGCAACACATTTAACCGTGGGCAGTGGGTACTTCATCTCTGTGTGCGCCAAACCCATCTCTGGTGTTTGCTTCCAAAAAGCTTTTTTTGTTTGTTTGTTTGACCATCTGACCATAGCACCTGGTCCCATTTGAAGTTCCAGTAGTGTCTGGAAAACTGAAGATGCTTGAGTTTGTTGTTTTTAATCGAGCAGGGGCTTTTTTTTCTTGAAACCCTCCCAAACAACTTGTGCTCCAGCTGTGATCCTTGGAGATTCTTTGGCCACTCAAACCATCCTCCTCACCGTGCGTAGAGACGATATAGATACACGTCCTTTTTAAGCCAATTCTTAACATCTCCAGTTGATTGGAAATTCTTAATTATTGTCCTGATGGTGGAAATGGGAATTTTCAATGCTTTGGTTATTTTCTTATAGCCACTTCCCATTTTGTGAAGTTCAACAACCTTTTACCACACATCAGAACTATATTCTATGGTCTAACCCACTGTGATTGATTGATTAAGGGAATTTGGCTTGTGTTACCTCATATTACTACCCCTGTGAAACAGGAAGTCATGGCTGAACAATTTCATGTTCCTGGTCACCCAGGTGTACTAATTTTTTTAAAATATGAATGGGAATATACTTCAGATATATTTTAAGCATAAGAATTTCTAGGGGTGCAAATAATTTTGGTCAACGTGTTTTGGAGAAAATATTTATTTAATAATGTGATATTTCCCCTCTTTCAATTGTTTAACATCAATTAAAGGTTAGAACATTGTGATATATTTTTTTTTAACGAAAGATCAAAAGGATAAACAATGCAAATTATTTTTCACAGCCTCCTTTGCTCATATTTACCAAGGGTGCCAAATATCTTTGGCCACCACTGTACAACTTTTGTGTTAGCAGCCCAGATGCTTAAAAACAACCACTAACCACTTGTTATAATTGCAGGTGTACCAAAGGAGGTGCAGTTATCTGCTGTCTATGCCATTTATGACCTGGCACCCTGCAACCCCAAAGATGCCCTGGAGGCTCTGGCATCATGGCGGAGTGAGACCACACAGCCAGTACCCACTGCTGTGACTAGCTGCATCACACAGATCGGTTCACTTTGTCGCCAAATAAAATCCTGATCTTTTATTTTAATATCTGCATATGCTTTTTTTGTGCATTCTTTTATATATATATATATATATATATATATATATATATATATATATATATATATGAAAAACAAAATCCTAAAAATATGACTGTGAACATTAAAAATCTGTTACAGAATATCTGTTCATTACAGTAAAACAATCTTGCCATTCTTGTACATTTGTGTATATTTTGTATGTAGATTAAAGATATTAAGTTTATATACCATAAAGAGCATTTTTATTGAACTTAACCATGTGGTTGTTCCTTTGACTTGTCAAATTTGTCATTATCACCATATTATAACTTTCAACATATATGATTTGTTTATTTTTTAGTTTCTTATTTTTGGATTGGAAATTGTATAAGCTACACAAAAAATATTTGTTCTTTGTTTGTTTGTGTGTTTGTGTTTTATTTTATATATCTATATATCTTAAATGATTCACTGCATCTTGAGTTTGTGTTTTCCACATTCATTTTTTTTTTAAATATATATTTTTTATTTAATTTCATAGGCAGGATATACAAATAAGGTTTCATGTAAATAAGCAAACTTTCAAAATGTTTCTGTGAATAGGAAAACATTTCACGATATAACATGGTAAAGTGAAGGTAAATCTAAAGATGGAGAAAGCAGCTCATCTATGTGAAGCTTGTTTTCCTTTCACCCAAATTGATTGACACTTTTTTTTTTTTTTTAGGCAGAATCAGCACTTTTATTTTTATCAAGTCTTTTTTTCCATCAATATTTTTTACATAATATGCAGCTTTACTTTAATTAGAGAATGTGCACATAAGACTGAGTTCGTTAGCTTTTTACATTAATTAATTGAGGCTAATTGCACATCATTATGAGACATCGTTTTAAAATCATATAATTCAGTACAACCAAAATGAGAAATTGCCCCAGCATCTATAATACTGGAAGTAATTTACCAAAATGCAAAAACCAGCTCCCCAAAACGCAGCTGTAAAATGTTCATGTGGTGGTTGGTTAAGTGGGTGGGGAACTAGAAGGGGTGTGTTACCCTTCGAGTTTAAATTCCCTGAGACATGCGTACTCCAGGCGAAATTCCCTGTGCGCCATATTGGAATGCTCTAGTCTGGATTGGACAGTTCACACAGCGGCTCGTTTCTGAGTGTCTGTTCAGTACTTTGTTTCAGTTCAAACATCGACTCGACACCTGAAACGTTCACGTAAGTATTTTAACCCTCAAGGACGCCTGTTTATCTTCGGGCGAGAGCGTGTTTGTGAGATTTGTGGTGGTAAACTTGAATGGATCCTCGGGTGGCTTGGATTCAGCCCGAACTGAAAGGACCTACCAACGCTTTATGGATGCGAGTGTGGGAAACCTCGCAGAGGCGAAACCACCGTCACCCGCTGCAGGGGAACACCTCTTCGCTGGCGGCTGGTGTTATGAGACAGTTAACGCTGGTTCCCAGCTTCACACCTGGAAATCCAGTTAGTGACTGCACCGGTCAACTTTACGATGATGGTGGTGCCCAGAGACCCCCAAATGGCTGTCCTGGTCCTTCACGTCCGTGTTTCACTCCTGTCGGACTCAATGGTTGTGACTCGTTATCGCCGATATCTTTTGGAGATTCCGCGAGCGACAGTCCAACATCAGACTCTTCTTCTGGCTCCTGTGACAGTACGAGCAGTATTCCAGACAGACTTCACTTTAACTTCACTAAACACATGCGCAATGTCAATAACTGTTTACAACAACAACATTATCACCGTCAACAGACGCAAATAATGATAGAAAACCATCACAAACACAGTCCAGGACGAACGAGACAAGACAAAGCGAGCACATACGGAATAAATTACTTTCTGTCCCACTCCAATGGCAATTATTTATGTGGAACACCTTGGGCAACCAGAAGATACAGTCCAGGTATTAATGGGTAAGGGCATCTCCATTTACGTCTGGTCTGGATAACGTTTCACTTAATATCTTGATGTGTTATTCAATGTTTATATTCATTTAAAAGCTCGTAGCCTATGTGGGGTGGAGAATGTGGTGATGCTTGTTACAGTTAGTTATTAAGTACAGTATATTAAAGACTTTAGTGTCTCTCTTATGATTTTAAACCCAGTTTTGCACCATTACATTGCTTTACTGCATTGCTTTGAACTCCGTATTTTCATGTTTTAAAAGTTTGTGATGTTTATCCTCTCCAGCCTCCATGAGGAGATTGTGGACTTCTATAATTTCATGTCTCCACGTCCAGAGGAGGAGGAAATGAGGAGAGATGTTGTCAATCGTATTGAAGCTGTGATCAAAGACCTGTGGCCTACAGCAAAGGTGAGAGATTCTCAGGTCTGAGAGAGCTTTAATAGGTTGCTGTTTGTAAGTGTCTGTATTGTGTTTATAATATTTCCAGATTGACCCTCTGGGCCAGTTTACATTTGGTCACTTCATGCATCTTGAATGTTTGGATTGCAATACAATTTACACTCGACTACATGTGTCTTTGCAAAGCTGATATAAATCTGACGTACATTTACCTTGAGTGTTGTGTTTGGCATTCAACCTCAATAGAACATTTCACCTTAAAGACTCTGTGTAATCAAAATACAATTTTTGCTTCTTTTTGTCCATATCTGTTAGTGTTCTTGTTAATTTATATGCTAGTGTACATTTAAACATTGACACAATTTGTTTTCAGAAGATACAGTGTATCCGGAAAGTATTCACAGCAATTCATTATTTTCCTCAATTCCACAAACAATACCCCATAATGACAACATGGAAAAAAAGTTTGTTTGAAATCTTTGCAAATGTATTATTATTATAAAAAAACGGAGAAAAAAAAAAAATCACTTTCTCCAGAGATGTTTAATCTAGTTCAAGTCTGGGCTCTGGATGGGCCACTCAAGGACATTCACAGAGCTGTCCCATAGCCACTCCTTTGTTACCTTGGCTGTGTGCTTAGGGTCGTTGTCCTGTTGGAAGATGAACCTTCGCCCCAGTCTGAGGTCCAGAGCGCTCTGGAGCAGGTTTTCATCAAGGATGTCTCTGTACATTGCTGCATTCATCTTTCCCTCGATTCTGACTAGTCTCCCAGTTCTTGCCACTGAAAAACATCCCCACAGCATGATGCTGCCACCACCATGCTTCACTGTAGGGATGGTATTGGCCAGGTGATGAGCGGTGCCTGGTTTCCTCCAGACATGACGCTTGCCATTCAGGCCAAAGAGTTCAATCATTGTTTCATCAGACCAGAGAATTTTGTTTCTCATGGTCTGAGACTCCTTCTGGTGCCTTTTGGCAAACTCCAGGTGGGCTGTCATGTGCCTTTTACTGAGGAGTGGCTTCCGTCTGGCCACTCTACCATACAGGCCTGATTGGTGGAGTGCTGCAGAGATGGTTGTTCTTCTGGAAGGTTCTCCTCTCTCCACAGAGAAATGCTGGATCTCTGTCATAGTGGCCATCGGGTTCTTGGTCACCTCCCTGACTAAGGCCCTTCTCCTCCGGTCGCTCAGTTTGGCCAAGCGGCCAGCTCTAGGAAGGGTCCTGGTGGTTCCAAACTTCCATTTATGAATGATGAGGCCACTGTGCTCATTGGGACCTTCAATGCTGCAGAAATTTTTCTGTACCCTTCCCCAGATCTGTGCCTCAATACAATCCTATCTCGGAGGTCTACAGACAATTCCTTGGAGTTCATGGCTTGGTTTATGCTCTGACATGCACTGTTAACTGTGGGACCTTATATAGACAGGTGTGTTCCTTTCCAAATCATGTCCAATCAACTGAATTTACCACAGACAGACTCCAATCAAGTTGTAGAAACATCTCATGGATGATCGGTGGAAACGGGAAGCAACTGAGCTCAATTTTGAGTGTCATGGCAAAGGCTGTGAATACTTATGTACATATTTTTTTATTTTTAATACATTTGCAAAGATTTCAAACTTCTTCCATTATGGGGTATTGTTTGTAGAATTTTGAGAAAAAATAATGAATTTAATCCATTTTGGAACAAAATATGGAAAAAGTGAAGCGCTGTGAATACTTTCCGGATGCACTGTATATGCATTTAAAATCTGGAGTTTCTCTTCCTGTTAAAAATACTCCATATTATCCATGACGTCACATAGGTTGAGAAACCTTGTCCAATGAAATACTTTCTTGAACGAGGATGCATCCTCCCCTACAACCAATCAGTGCATCTGATCATGCATTTGCAGGGCATTTTTTAAGGGAACACAATCCATGCTGTAGGGAAGTCCCAACAGATTTTCCAATAAAAATTAAGTGAGTTCTGACTGAATGTAGTGCAGGTCTGCAAGAAAATATATCTAGTTCAGGATATTGAGCAGTTTAAGTTTTAACCACAACTGTGTATGTAAGCCGTGTCCGACAGAATCAGCAAAATACTTTAATCTCTCCTCAACACCCCACAAATACAGGAACATTTCTCAGACTATTTCATGTCCAACAGTGCTCGTCTTAATGTATTGTTGATGCAGTGTTTTGGCTATAATGGCAGAAGTTCATAAATGGGCTAAACTTAATGGTTCACTTGTTATTTCCTCATTAAAAAAAGTTGAACTCCTAAAGACATGAATTTATTAGCACTCGCATTAAAATGAAGACTCCCATCATATCAGTAATCTTTTAAAAGCTGTTTTATTCTACAGGGTCCACGGATGTTAGAATCACATGACCTGCTGAATACTACTAATACACTGACACCTAGCGGGTTGGATGCAGCATCATTTTAAATCAATAGTTTTCAGTTTCAGATGTCATTGTAGAAATTCACTATTAGCAGTTGGCCATGATTACTTTAAGCAATGAGTGAAGTATCGAATAACAGTGCAGTTATTGAGATTAAGCGAGTAGTTTTCGGCTGGTCATGTGATTCTAACATGGCAGCCCCCATGTGCGGACCCTCTCCATGTAGAATAAAACCGCTTTAATAAGGTTACTGATATGACTTCATTTTAATGTGAGTGCTCATGATTTCCTACATGTATTACAAAATTACAATTCAGGTCTTTTTAGATGTTTTAAACGGCTACGTGCATTAATAAAATAAATGGGGTAAATTTTTATTTCCTGCTGACTTTTAAAGTGTAATTTCTCCTTTTCAGGTTCATATCTTTGGTAGCTTCAGTACAGGACTTTATCTTCCTACCAGGTATTCTACCTGATTGTCCACATGAACTTGTATGAAAAGATGTTGCACATTTATTGTTGTTAATGATTTATTTTTTTTTTTTTTTTTTTTTTTTTAAGCGATATTGACCTGGTGGTGTTTGGAAAATGGGAACGGCCACCTCTACAGCAGCTGGACCAGGCACTCCGGCAGAAGAACATGGCTGAGCCCTTCTCCATTAAACTACTTGACAAAGCTACGGTTAGTCATTATCAGCATTCTTTAGTGAACGCTTCTTGGCCATAGTCTCTGCTTTTTTTCCTGCTACATTTGTGGTGCTGAAAGTAATAGAACTAAGAAGCGCAAGTTTCACGCATTTTACTCTTCTTGTTAGTTCTTCAGGACTCTTTAAAAATGCAGTTATAAGGAAAAAGGGTGTGTGGCATTGTAAATTATGGATGTTCAAATTCTGTGGAGCTCTGCAGGTGCAGATTTCTGTATACATTACATAATTACAGAGTACTTCAAAGTGTGTAATTAGTGCTGCTATTGAGGAGGAAAGAACAGCAGACACTGAAAGTGCACTAGTCATGGTTATTGAGACAAATAATAATAATGGTAATAATTCTAAAAGTAATATTCTGGGTACAGATGAATTAGTCTAGTAATCGGAGCCTTTTTTGTGCAGGTACCAATAATTAAACTGACTGACAGAGAGACTGAAGTGAAGGTGGACATCAGCTTTAATGTTGAAACTGGTGTCAAAGCAGTTCGTTTTATAAAGGACCATCTTGAGGTAAGATGTTTCTCATTCATTTGAATAGCTCCTAGAGACTTTTTGAGGTCTAGATTTTTGGGAATCTGTAGTTAAAGGTGTAGTATGTAAGATTCAGAAACGCTTGTTATTAATGACACCTGTGTCCGATAAATGAACTGCAGCCTGCTGCCTGTTGCTCGTGAACAAACTCCATATGGATGTGAGCATCGACCAAAATAATGAGATAACGTACAAAGAGACTGAATGTGATTCACCGGCATCATGCTGACAGATGAGGTAGCATAATTAAAATTACAGTTATGATTGTTTTACTACAAACTTTGAGACTGTATATTTGATTTAACTCTCCAGTGCTGGAACAGGGCTAAAAAAAGTGTGGATATAGATCTGACTATGCAAGACTGTAGTATGAAGTAATCTCTTTTCTTTACATGATACATTGACTGCATTTATATGATAGCCTATGTTAGCTAGCTAGCCAGCTTTATCAATAGCTGTTAGCTAAATTGGGTGGATGATGACCGTAGCTGATTATAAAATATTCTGTACATTTTATAAATGTTGACAATTCAATACTGTCATTCAGTGCACTATTGTTTTATAATGTGTGTATATTTTCTGTATAACCAAGTTACATTACACTAATGAATGGAGCTTTTTGCATTATCTTGAACAATGTCTAGCATTCATTTAGTGTATTGTAGTTTACCTTGCTGAATAATTACAGATTAACATTGACATTAACCTGACTTTTACTATAAAGTCAGAAGCGGAAGAGAAGCTACTGTCTGAGGCAAGGCTCTCAGGAGCACGCATAAATGTCACATCCTTTGGATTTTCCCGGCAAAGCGACCCGCTTTCTTCGCATGAAAATCAGTCTACAGGCTTTTGTGGCAACCTAGGAAGTCCAGGAAGTTGCTATTTAAGCTGTGTTACAAGCTGTTCACACATTGGCAAAAAAAAGGCAAATATTACATGAAACATTTTACATATTGCACCTTTAATAGTCTGTAGTATCTAGTCTTCTAGAAAGATCTTAAAGCAGGTATTTACACTTGGATATAACCTTCATCACATGTACTGGTATTTATCATATTTCTGGTTACATCTGATCATTTTGAGTATTTATGATTTCAAATCTTTTTTTTTTTTTCTTCATTCAGAAATATTCTGTGCTGCCATACCTGATCTTTGTACTGAAGCAGTTCCTGCTCCAAAGAGAACTCAACGAGGTGTTTACAGGTGGCATCAGTTCCTACAGCCTTATTTTAATGGGCATCAGCTTCCTGCAGGTTAGACATCATGAAGAGTTTCTCATATGTTGTTCTGACCATTCACCTTTCATTTAGTGATGGGGTGGGGGGCTGTATATGCCAGGCAGATGTCTTTGGCTGCTGCATTGCATCTTGCTGCTCCAGTGTCTTGATGATGATGATGATTATTATTATTATTTTAGGCTGTTATAATGTAGTCTGTCTGTTACAGAAAGTAAAAAAAAAAAAAAAAAAACTGGCATAATCAGAATATAATACATCATATTTTGTCATTGTGTGAAGACTTGTTGGTCAACTCCATGAAAGAATTCTCAGAGTAAATCTCTGCTCTTCCTTCAGTTTACTGTAATTATCTTAAGCGCGCACCACTGTTTTCATCACGGATGTCTGAACCTTGAATTTGCTAACCGCGTTTGGTTTGTCTTGACTGGAAAGTCTATAATCCAGTCCACACTTGCGCACGGGCTAACCTGGGCTTCAGCTGAGGGCCCTTGGTCTTGGGGAGAACCCCAAACAGTGTATGTGAGAAGTCCAGAGTGGGAGCATGATTTTGCCGGGTGAAGAGGTTTTTCTGAGAGCATCAAACCATCTTCTCTAGCTGAAAAAAGAGACCCCTGAGTGGTCTATCAGAAGCATAACGTATGTCACGTAAGGGGGTTGCCAATTCCGAGAGGGGCGTCACTTCCACTCACAGTTGGGGTGAGTGAAAGGGTTGGGTTAAGGGCTCCCCATAACTTTGACTGCAGTTTAGAGCTCCCGCCTCTTTTTGGACCTCCCTCTCTGCTGATGAGTTCTGTCATTTCCAATGCGCTCTTATGAAGGGAAAAGTTCACCAGTCTGTGCTGATTGCGGCTGCTGTGCTAGATATATTTTTGTGTTTTGTGTCCAATTTTATCATCTGATTTAAAGGAAATGTTCTCTATATATTTTTTTTTTTTTTTTTTTTAAATGTTTAATTGTATTGCGCTATAAGTAGCTAAATGTTAAAGAAAAGTTGTGTAAATTTCCAGCATGGACTGGGTCTAACGCTGCAGCCAAAATGTTTTTAATGTCATACAATTGTAGGTTAATTCCCAAACCAGCACATAGATCGCTTGTTATTTGTTCTTCATATAAGTTCTTTTAATACAGAAGTTGTGCATCTTAAATGGTGTGGAAACGCTGCCAAACATGGAAATGGTATGTTATCTTAAATTTTCAGGTGCTGAAAGTTATTAAATATGAATGAATTTCATGGCTAAACAGGGTTTCCCCATGTCATCTGTCAAATAATTTATGAGCTTATCACGTTGCATGTGCAGAGACCGTTTGTATGCCAAAAAAATATAATTGAACATAATGGATTTATGAGAGGTCCAAGGTTCTCGTTAATTTACAAACGATTTTACTTTTGAGATTAGGAAGCTGCTACTTGTATGCTGCTACTTAGTGCTTCTGTAAACTTTGTGTTTTTAAGCTTTGAGTACAGAATACTTTTGAGCAAGGGAAATCGCCACCACTGTGTTTGTAGCTAGAGTCTGAAGCCGTCAGTGCTATTTGGTTTTTCTCAAATACATTTTGTATTTTTTATTTCTAAAATGATACACAATATTTTATGTTGTAAGCAGGGTTGGGAGGGTTACTTTTGAAATGTATTCCATTACAGAATACATACTGTAAAATGTAACTTGTAATGTATTCCATTAGGTTACTCGGTCAGTAACCTATTCTAAATACTTTGGATTATTTACTTTTGGATTTGGATTCAGCACTTGTAGGTTTTTTTTTTTTCAATCTACAAAATACACGTTAAAAATGCATTCTCTGAAAAACCTACATATCTTATGGTGTGTGTGTGTGTGCTTAAAATTGAGTGCTGTCTCTAACCTGGAAAAAAATCACTGTGTTGAGCTTGTTACTGTGATTCAAACAAAAATCATTATTTTATCTAAAAATGAAAAGATGAGGCCCATATTTGACAGGTTTGTGGACGGTTGTTACTGAATTTTTAATTTGAAGTCAAGTCTTGCATGATACTTATCGAGCATCGTTGTCCCTTCAGAGTACTCGAGTACTCCTACCCACCCCTAGTTCATGGTTTTTAATGCTTCACATTTTCTGTTTAATCTGTTGCTAATGATTATCATAATGATAATAAGAGCATATTATTTGTCATCCCTGAGAATTCTTGAAATGCATGATTGATCATTGATTCTGGTGTTCTTTGCAGCTTCATCCCAGAATAGACTGCAGAGCCTCCAATATTAACATTGGCATCCTGCTCATAGAGTTCTTCGAATTGTATGGGAGGCATTTTAATTATCTGAAAACGGGCATCCGTGTGAAGGATGGAGGAGCATACCTGGATAAAGAGGAAATCATGAAGGCCATGGAGAATGGTTACAGACCCTCAATGCTGTGTATTGAGGACCCAAACTTACCTGGTATGGGACACACCACCACAGACCGACCGAGACAAGATTGATTGACTCTTGAGTTTTCAGTATATTGAAATTATTGTTAGTAGCAGAATCTGTGTTGAAGCTGATCTTTTGAAGTATCTAGTAAGGATGTGCACAAGTAATTAATCAAGTACTCTTTCAACTACAACTTTTAGATGTAGTTTCTGCACCACTAACATTACTAAACAAAAAAATAATTACAGACTGGTTTCATAAACACTCCCTTGCCTTCCATTGGTCACACATTCTTGCTCTTAATTGCCACCATTGGTTATTACCAATATTGGCAATGTTTGTTTGAGCATTCGGACCAGTCCATCAGTCAAATTCCACGAGTTACATTTTTCTGGAAAGTCAAATGGCTTACTTGGACATTTAAAAAAAAAAAAATACACACATCACTTCATACAAAAAGGCATTGGATTGTGCCTATATTGTTAAAGTGTCTCTGTATGTTAGGAAATGATGTTGGCCGGAGCTCTTACGGTGCCATGCAGGTAAAGGAGGTGTTCAACTATGCATATCTCATCTTGAGTCACGGTGTATCTCCACTATCACGCTCCTACCATAACAGAAACATGGAGAGGTTAGTCCCAATCAGGTGGTGGCATAGTGGGCTAAAGCACAGAACTTGTACGAAGAAAGTTGCTGGTTCAATCCCCACAGCCACCACCATTGTGTCCTTGAGCAAGCATTTAACTCCAGTTTGCTCCAGGGGGATTGTCACTGTAATAAGTGCACTATAAGTGCATTTGGATAAAAGCATCTGCCAAATGCATAAATGTACAGTGGTGGTCAAAAGTTTGGAATAATGGACAGATTTTGCTGTTTTGGAAGGAAATTGGTATTTTAATTCACCAGAGTGGCATTCAGCTGATCAAAGTATAGTCAGGACATTACTGCTGAAAAAAACAACACGATCACCATTTGTAAAAAATTTTTTTATATATATATCTCATGTCTAGTCATGCCCCATTTCCAGCAGCCATCTCTTCAACACCTTATCCTGGAGTAATCGTGTTAAATTGCTAATTTGAAATTAGAAAATCACTTGCCATTATTTCAAACACTGCTAAAAGCTATTTGGTTTGTTAAATTAAGCTTAACTTTAATAATTGAGGAAAGAAGGCTATACAATGCTTGAAGATTTCATACAAAGGTATACACTAGAGTCTTCAGAGACAAGGACAGAAAGAGATGTGGAAGCCAGATGTTCAACTAAACAAGAGAGAAGTACATCAGAGTCTCTAGTTTGAGAAATGGACGTCTCGCATGTCCTCAACTGACAGCTTTATTGAATTCTACCCGCTCAACACCAGTTTCATGTACAACAGTAAAGAAGACTCACAGGCCTTATGGGAAGAATTGAAAAGAAAAAGCCAATTTTGAAACCGAAAAACAAATGGAAAAGTTTAGAGTGGGCAAAGAAACGCAGACATTGGACAACAGATAATTGGAAATGGGTGTTATGGATTTTAAACCCATTGAGCATTTGTGGGATCAGCAAGACTGTAAGGTGCGTGAGAAGTGCCCAACAAGACAACCACATCTATGGCAAGTGCTACAGGAAGTGTGGGGTGAAATGTCACCTGAGTATCTGGACAAACTGACAGCTAGAATGCCAAACATCTGCAAAGCTGTCATTGCTGCATGTGGAGTATTTTTTTTTTAACTCTCTGAAGTAGTTTAAGTTTATTTTCAAATATTACTTGTATTAGAAATTGTTCACGTTATTAATGTCCTGACTATACATTGTGATCAGTTGAATGCCACTTTGGTGAATGAAAGTACCAATTTCTTTCCATAAGGGAAAAAATCTACATTTTATTCCTTTTGGTCTCTAGTGTAAGTGTAAATGACGTTCAAATGTCTTGATTTTGTGAGATATTGAATGTTTGTGTGTGTGTGTGTGTGGGGGGGGGGTGTTTTTTTTTTCTCCATTTTCAAATGTGTCTAGATCTTTACATGCTGCCACTAATGCATACATCTAGACTTTAAGCAAGTTTTGTTTAGAAAAATCATTTTTTTCTGAATTTCACATTTAGCACATTGGGGCGCATCGTTAATGTGACACAAGAAGTGGTTAACTATAGAGAGTGGCTCATTCACCAGTGGGAAAACAGACACAATGCCAAGATGGACAGAAAAGGTAAAATATTTGTGTCACAAGATATCTCTTAGTTAAACGGAGTTCTGTTCATTAAGTGCTTTTTAACTGTTCAGTGTTTAGAGGATGAAAGCACAGTGTTTTAACAATTTTAGTCCAGAATGTTGAAGACTCAGAGGAGCAGAACTCGAGTGAGGAGCAGAGAGACTCCTCATCAACTCACAGTGCAGGCTCACCTGTGTCCCTGTCCAGCCTTAATCGCCAATCTTCATCCTCATCTTCCTCAGTGTCCTCGGTCTCTGGTAGTGATATTGTAAGTTCATGGTATAGTTTCTACTGGTTTCTTGACCCTAATCATTTAACACTTCAATCAGTTTGTGCAAAACCTTTTTATTTGTGTTTTTTTTGTCTTTATTCATATGCACAATGCAAATTGCTGTCATGAAGTTGGCTTTGCAATATGCTACATTTTACACCTTCCAGTTGATTTGTAATTTTCGGCTTCTCTCTCATTAGGATTCTGACCCGCCATGCAGAGCTTCTGTTCAAGAGATCTTCCCAGTGTCCTGTGTGATTGACTCCAATCAGAAACCACAGAGGAAGGCAAACACATCTGGAGCATTCCTGCTTTCCAGAGGTCAGGTAAGGCTGGGTGAGCTGCTGTAATGCACTGTTAAACCTCCATTGGTATAGTTTGATCATTTCTGGGTGGAGACAAAGTGTGGTCTATGATGCCTAACTTTCATAGTCTGTTGGTGGCTTTTACTTTCACAGTAACATTTTCTTGTTCTGTTTTGCACCCTTTCTTCCTGCTTTAGTCACACCCGTTACTCTGCAAACCGCGTATGGATGGGTCGACTTATGTGAATGGAGTTTTCCACATCTCTCCCCCGGCCTATTCCAGCCCAACACCCAGCCCCAGTTACCATGCAAAAGTAAGAGACTAGTGTAGTATTAATCTGCCTGATCATATCATGGTTAATGTTTATTTTCAGTTATACCACATTACCATACCACATTGAATGATTGATTCTGATTGGTTGACAGACAAGTTTGCTATTATTTTTCAGTAAACGCAAGGCTATGAAGTAGTTCCGGGTATTGACCGAGTAACCGTTCCATATCACTTCACCAAATTAATTGAACCATTTCAAAGAGCCGGACAGGCTGCAGCACAGTCAATGTCTTTATTTTAGTTTAGTAAATACGATGAGTAAACCAGATAAGAACAACAGTGTCAACAAACAAACAGTTTACTTCAGTTAATATACAACAGTTCCAATATAATATGAAACAACTATTGAAATCTGTGGAAAGCACACTTGCGCTCTACCTCATTCGCTCTCACAAACGGACACATGCATACACACAAACATGTGAGCTGGACACATGGCGTTGATGTCAATAGACCCCTGTGACATAAAAAAAACGGGGAAACTATGTAAAAGCATGGCGACACTACCACACTGCTGCTGAGAAGTATGCTAAAACCCTCATGCCATCACATGAGGGTTTTGGGGACCAAAACCAGAAAATGTCTTCCGAGATAAAAAAAAAATTGTTCAGTGTTTTAAGGTGTGGCATGTGATACAAAGTTCCCATAGACTTGCATTACAGTAGGGGATCGAGCCTGTAGTTACGAGAATATAATTTTGGGCTCGACTTGAAACCGTAAGAAAATGCCTTGCAGCCTCCTTGAAATGCTGTAGAAACTAATCGCAACACCCTGACAGTTGTATAGGAACAATCTAACCACTCAAAACACCTTTTGCAATTGCACACAACACCCTTGCATTGATGTGGCAGGTTCTGCATAGGCAAGCCCCACTCGCATATTATTCTCTTACCTGAAAGGGATTCCCAAAAATTATTTTGGTTGGGCAAATTAAAAGTAAGAAATGCTTGAAACGGGGACTACCAGTTGAGTTTCTTTTATTACTTGAAACTGGAAGAAAATTGGAATTTGAGATCTGCATTAAGTTGAAGCCTGAACCCAGCTCTCTTTCCCAAGACTGTGCGACCCTGATTGTTTAAGCCTGAACCTAACCCTAATCTGAAATCGCTCCCACTTTATAATATCTTCAAGCATGTAAACTTGATTCTTTGTAGGCGACATTCATAAGTGTGTAGTATAGGGATGAGATGATAAAGAATTTTGCCTCAATATGGTTGGTGATATGTCAATTTTGTTTTAGATTTTGCAAAACCATTTTCTGTCTGTGTGGGGGGTTTTTTTTTTTTTTTTTTTTTTTGTAAATGAAATGACTCGTCAAACATAAATCTTTTCTACACTAACAGGGTTCACAATGTACTTAGTGCTATCATTTAGCTTTTAGAAACGTAATCGCTGAAATACCTGGAAAATTGTCTTGTTTTGTTAAAGTGCTTGATTAAAACTGACAATTTTCCATGTAATGTGTGTCCATCAAATATGAGATCTACACACTCCACTTTCATGGAATGTGTCTTTTTAATATCCTTTCTCTTCTCTACAGTCAGTCTTTTGATAAAATTAAAAGGAAATATTAATATGAATTGCACAGCAGAGATGTGGTAAAGAAACCGTACCACTCATTTCACATTAATGTGCACTGAGCAGAAAGACACTTGGAACTCTTTGAGACATACCATTTTAGCGCTTGTTATTGGAGGGTGTGCTAGAAAAAAATCTTTATTCGTCACTGATGGACTGGGTTGTAAAATTTTCATCATGGTTTATTTTTATCCGTCATGCTTGGTTTTCATTTCATAAATAATGGGCTACATTCAGGGGCGTAGCATCCAGTATAATGGTATAGTTATGACATTTGGATATACACTGATCAGATTCAACATTAAACCACCTGCCTGATATCGTGTAAGTCCCCCTCGTGCTGTCAAAACGTCACCAACCCGCATCTCTGAATAGCATTCAGAGATTCGATTCTTCTCCTCATTAATTGTACAGAGTGATTATCTGAGTTGCCATGGACTGTTCGAACCAGTCTGACCATTCTCTGTTAACCTCCCTCATAAACAAGGCATTACTGGAGTGGTGGTGGCATAGTGGACTAAAGCACATAACTGGTAATCGGAAGGTCGCTGGTTCGATAGCCACTGCCATCGTGTCCTTGAGCAAGGCACTAAACTCCAGGTTACTCCAGGGGGATTGTCCCTGTTTTAAGTGCACTGTAAGTCACTTTGGATAAAAGCGTCTGCCAAATGCATAAATGTAAACGTATTTTCATCCACAGAACTGCTGCTTACTGTTTTTGGCACCATTTGAAGTAAATTCTAGAGTCTGTGCATTAAAATCACAGGAGATCAGCAGCTACAGAAATACTCTAACCAGCCCATCTGGCACATCATAATTATATGTATGTTCATGATGGTATTATTGCTAGAATGTAGAATTGTCATTTTAACATGAGGTAAAATGTGATTTTAATGTTCAGTTAAATTTGCTTAACCTGCACCCAGGGCTGGACTGGGAAGAGAAATCGGCTTGGGATTTTACATTGCAACTGGAACAACTTATTGAGTTGATGGGGGGTGGTTCACTGTCCTTTTCTGCATATTGCAGTGCCATTTATGTGGTTTGTTCTGCATAACGCAGCGGCTCATTTTAGCTTATCGCGGCCGACCCAACGGCCCGCTTGGTTCTTCCGATGGCCAGTCCACCCCTGATTGGCCCCAAAGTGAGTCGGCCCACCGGGAAAATGCCCGGTATGCCAGATTACCAGTCCAGCCCTGCCTGCACCTGATCAGCCTGAACATAACTATTTTTGAAGGCTTGTTGTTTTTATTAAAGAGAGAGTATATGCAAAACTCTTATTTGAACTGAGCATTTTTGTGTATTAAATGCTCAATCATTTTTCTACAAAATAAAATAAGTCATAAGTGTTGTATCAAATCAATATAATTGAGGTTATATTGGATTGTGACCCTCAATTGAAATGCATCTTTACCCATATTTAAATTTCCGACGGGACCATTTGGTCTTTTTTTTATTATTAAAACGGACCTTTCTTCATTTTCTCAATTACTTTTCATTTCAGAATGGCCAAAGGTTCAATGTAAAAGGGGCTCAACACTCCAATGGTTTTGAGCACAATGACATGCCTGGCCTCAGAGGACATCAGCCTCAGTATGGTCATGGCTGCTGGCAACGTCGGAGGAGGGACACTGCTCCCATAAGCCTCAGCAGATAGTGCCACCTGCTCTTTCCCGGCATTCCTTTGGTTTCAAAGTTAGCACTTCCACTTAAGAGATGGGCACCTCACCATGTTACACATGGCTCTCACTGCACTATTGAGGGTTTCCTTTAGTCTAGCTCTACCTGTGACTACACATTTGGACTTACCCGTTTTAATTTGACTTCCTTTTTGACATTGTCTGATATTTGTAATTTTTTTTTTGGGAATGTTTTTGATAACCAAAGTCAGTTTGGCAGCACTGCTAGGCTGTGCGTTTTTTTTTTTTTTTTTTTTTTTTTTTTTTTTTTTTTTTTTTTTTTGTACTGTACATTAAGTGCAATATGGGGGTTTTTAGTTGTTTTTAGTTAAATTTTAAGTTAATCTTAAGTTTCTTAGATTTAAATATAAGATGACATCCACTATGGCTCACTTTGGATATACAAAGTATTTTATCATGTTCAAATCCATATCACAACCAGTTTTATTATTGGGATGGTGGTTTTGTGCAAGCTAAAATCTTGAATGTACTACTTGCCCATGTGCTGGCCTTTCAGACATGCACTTCAGTTTTTGTGCCAGCTAATAATTGCTTCCTACCAAAATCATCTGCCATCTTTCAGACTTTTATACTGCCATATGTTTATTGCTGAAGTCTTAGTCTTTAATTTAATGCATTAAAAGGATAGTTCACCCAAAATGTAAATTATTTATAATTTACTCACCCTTGTGTTTTGTTTAAAACCCATATGACCAGCTTGCATGAAACACTAAAGAACATTCATCACTTTCATTGTATGGAAAATTATACAATGAAAGTGAATGATGACTGAGGCTTATATTCTACCTAATGTATCATTTTGTGTTGCACTGAAAAAACGAGTCCTGGATTTTGAAGAACATGAGGGTGAGTAAATGATTCCATTTGTTTTGGATGAGCTATCCCTTTTTTTTATATAACATATTTGAAAATGAAATGAATGTGCTTTTTTTTTTAAGTTCTTATTAACACAAGGGATCACTTATATCTGTACTACTTATAGCAGTGCATACCCTAACCGGTTCCATATTTTCCTTTTTGGAGTGTTTTCCCCACCCTTAAATGCATGAAATGGACTAATGTTGCCTTTTTTGGACTTAATTTTATGCTCTGCCACCAGATGGAGATCTTGATCTGTGTGTCGTCCACTTTTTATCACATGAAGGGTATTGAGAGGAAGTATTTTGTGGCAATGCAGTATTTTAACTATAGCTGTCAAACACTATCCAATATATATGGACCAGATGCAGTCTTCAAACCTGCATGCAGGTCCTGGTTGAATGTAATGTCTTAAATGAAAGACTTGATTTTTCAGTTTACATTTTGATTGTATGTTTTGTACTCGGATTTTTTTTTTTTTTTTAAATAAACATCTTAAACCGTAGCATTTTAATCCTTTTTATTTGGTATGGGTTTCCTAATTCTGTTGTACTGGAACTCTGAAATTAAGTTACGGTTTCTCGGTACAGTTTTGGAAGCTTGCAGAACATGAAAAAAATAATACAGGTGCATATCAAAAAAAATTAGAATATCATGGAAAAGTTTTTTTATTTCTGTAATTGAATTCAAAATGGAACTTTCATATATTTTAGATTCATTACACAAAGTTAAATATTTTGAGCCTTTTGGTGTAATCTTGATAATGGCTTGCATCTCTGGAAATAAAAATCCAGTATCAAAATATTAGAATAAAGAATTTGTAATACAGAAATTTCAACCTTCTGAGAAGTATGTTAATTTTAAGCGCTCAATACTTGTTCGGGCTGCTTTTGCATGAATTACTGCATCAATGCGGCGTGGCATGGAGCCAATCAGCCTGTGGCACTGCTGAGGCATTATGGAAGCCGAGGTTGCTTTGATGGCGTCCTTCAGCTCATCTGTATTGTTGGGTCTGGTGTCTCATTTTCCTCTGACAATACCCCAAAGATTCTCTATTGGGTTCAGGTCAGGCGAGTTGGCTGGCCAATCAAGCACAGTAATACTATTGTCAGCAAACCAGTTATTAAGCTTGTCTGTAGATGGAAGCAGGAAGTGCTCTAAAATCTCCTGGTAGACGGCTGCATTGACACTTGACTTGAGAAAACACAGTGGACCAACACCAGCAGATGACATGACACCCCAAACCATCACTGACTGTGGAAACTTTACACTGGACTTCAAGCAACGTGGATTCTGTGCCTCTCCTCTCTTCCTCCAGACTCTGGGACCTTGATTTCCAAAGGAAATGCAAAATGTACTTTCATCTGAAAAGGGGAGTTTGGACCACTGAACAATAATTATTTGCAGTAATTTGCGCAAAAGGATCCTCGACCAAATATTGAGTGCATAAATACTTTTCAGAAGGTTGACGTTTCTGTATTATAAATTCTTTATTTTTAATATTTTGAGAGGTTGGATTTGATTTCCATGAGCTGTAAGCCGAAATCATCAATATTACAACAAAAAAGGCTCGAAATATAGAATATATGAAAGTTCCACTTTTTGGATTAAATTACAGAAAAAAGGAACCACCACGATATATATATATATATATTTTTTTTTAGATGCACCTGCATGCAATTAAATGTGGCACAAATTAAGATCAGACTTGAATGACAATTGTCATTGTCAGAAAACGTAATGAACTTTCCAACATTTACTCTAGTTCTTCAGGTGTTTAATAATTTTCATTATTACCTCAACATGTCAGGGCGGGTCAAATTTCTGGTCACCTGACAGTGTCATTAATGTGTAAATGTGGGTAGTCATGTCTTGATGGGTATGTTTAGAAAGAGCTGCTTTTTGGCTGGGTAGAAGGTTTTGAGTTCTGAAAGTAACAGTATGTTTTCATTTGTACATTAAGCACATTTTTGAAACGGTCAAGGAAAATTAGATTCCTCATGTTCCCTTTTAGCAATTTACTTGATGCACATTGCCTGAGATCCACACAGAGGCACTCTTGCATCACACCGCTTTAAGGTCCTCTTGACTCCATTGTGACCACTGTTAAGGATGTCTAACACTTTTAAAGGTTCTCTGTCATCAGTGTGGCCACAAGCCACTCTTATTTCCTTTTAATTTGGCACACATTACAGACTGGGTTCAATTTAAATCACCTAAAGAGGTTTATAAGATTACACGTCCATCCTCCTTTGCATTTCTCTACCTATTTGAGTCTTGTGCTGGAAAGGCCCTTATATTGTAATATTACTAAAAGCTGTAGTGAGCCTCCTGATTGAGACCCTGCCATTGACGTTGCATTGAAAGTCTTGGCCTGCATTACATAAAGTAATCCAATTGAATGTCTCATAGTCATCAGTCTATCCAAAGTGTACAAGCAGGCTGTTAGTGTCACAGTGTGGTTACCTCTGACGTAAACATCGAGTCTAGCATTAGCTGTAATTAACATGTACATCTTTACAAAACAAAGTCCTGCGTATATTAAAACCAACTCTAATATACACAAGTAGGTAGTTTATGTGTAAGAAGACCAACTCTGTTGTCATTCACAGTGTGTCATGGAAGTAGGTGGTCGCTGCTGAGCTCTTTTGTTGTGATTCTCATCCTTAGAGTATGGCTTAGCTGAAGCAGTTCTGTAAGGAAGAATGGTCCAAAATTCCTTGTGAACATTGCACAGCTAAGGGAAACACTCTGTGATTGCTGCCAAAAGAGGATTGTCCAGTTATTAAATCCAAGGGTTCACTTTTTCATGTAAGCCATGTAATAAAAGTAATTAGCCATGAAATAAGTAATAATGTAATTCCTAATGGACTAGACTACCATAGGCATGGCGATATAATACAAAGTTCTACAACTGCCCTGCTTTTTTTTTTTTTTTTTTTTTTTTTACATTATATTTGTTTCCCATAAAACATGTTAAGTACCATACATAATGATAATTACATTCATTCTGATGCATTAGTCTTTTAAGGGATGATCTTGTGAGTCACAGTTGGTCTGGTGTGAAATACACATTTGTAAACTTGCAGTACAGTGGAGCACTTCATGTACTAAGAAGGCTTCATGATGGAGTATCATGTAAATTTACAATTAAACTATAAATGACGATGATGTTTTGGGTACAATGTGTAATTCTGTGCCACTAGCATCACCAAACAGAATAGCAAATGCACAGTATTTACACTTCATATGGGAATCAACCTACAACTGATTTACTCATAGTTGTCTCAGCATATTAAACTGGGATAGGTGAACGTATTTTAAAAGAATAGTTCACCCAAAAATGACAATTAGGTCATTATTTACTCGCCCTCAAGTCGTTCTAAACTTATGTGACATTAGCAATATTGCAAATGTAGTGAGCCACACCAGATATCAGGTGCCTGGTACAGAAGTCATATATCTTACTTTCGGTGAGTAATGACCTCTCCGATATAAGGAAATAACAGCTAGTGTGAGTAAGTTCTTGGCACACAGCTGTCCAAGGGGATTTTTGGGAGGAATATTTGCTCTTTTTCTTTAGTTTACTGCAAGGCCGTAAGCATGTCTTTATCATTAGGGGTGTGGGTGTTGAGGTCACAAATAGAAGTATCCTCTTTGGTCCTTTAAAATAATAAAGGCTCTAAATGCAATCATTTTATGTATAAAGGCTTTAAAAAGTGATAAAGACTTCCACTGTGTCTACATTGCTAGCAATTTGCATGTTTTAGTCACCTTTTCCTTATTTTTTGTGCTGTCTCAACAAAAAGATGAATATAATTTGAATTTCTTTTCATCACTGATGTATCAGTAAGATGACGTGACTGTGTCAGTTGGTTAGCAGAAAGAAAATACACAAATGTATTTACTGCCCTTGAATTGTCCCTCATTGTGTTAGTTCCCCAAGTAGAATCGTAACACATTACTTTCTTCAAGAATCTGAACGCTGCTCTTTTCCATTCAAAACATATTTACCACTACTGTCAATTCCAAAGAGAACAAAAAAAAAAATCTTTATTAAAATACCATAATAGTCAATACAACACAAAGCTGCTGTATGGCGCCAGAAAGCTTGGAATATAGAGCACTTTTCATATGGACTACTGAGATATATATATATATATATTATACTCACTGTTATAATGTCTTTACTGAACCTTTAATATTGCTAGTATTTGTCCTTTTTGAAACTCGACAGCTCTTGCTCAACATAAACTGTTATTCCATGGAACAGAGCTGCGTAAAATATCTATTTTTATGTTCCAAGGAAAAGTAACAACATATGGTTTTTGAACAACATAAGGGTGAGTAAAAGTACATTTTCCAATTTTATTAGAACTACTCCTTTAACTGGTGGCTCATACTCAAAATAAAATAGTTTCTTTTAAAAGAAGACTCTTAAGAGACGCTGTACAAATTCAGAATTAAAGACGTATAGAAATTATTTAGAAAATGTTATATTGAATTTAAACCATTACCTAATAACATTTGCATAAAAATATATATGACACTGTCCTTACCACAACCTAAAAGCAGAGGGATGGGAGCGGAGCCTCATATTAAGTCCCATAATGTTATACACACACACGGCGTGTAATTTCCAAGCTCTGAGTTCACATTCATCATCATCACTCAGTGTAAAAATAGCAATCCAGACTGCTTGTCTAGTTCTCTTCCTAATAAACAAAACAATGCTTTTATTTTACAATATTAAAATAAGCTTGTTAGCATCGATGAAACAGTGTGACTTTCATAGAAATCGTGTGCAGAATTCAACATGCACCTAAAACATCTTATAGTTCTGGCAAGCATCACAAACTTTTAATCATATTTTGGATTTGAGATTTTAACAAATCTGTAACCCTAACTATTAAAATGTTCCGTTTATCTTTATTTGTGCTACGGACATGAATGACACCTCAAATTGAGCAGCTTCTTGATGAGAGATGTGTTTTTAACTATTCGAAGCAATTTCATCTGGTAGATAAGCATAAACAAATCCCAAAGATTGACAATGAAGGAGGGTACCAGAATATTAAAGAGACTTGTGGGTGAGTCCTTTTGATTTAGGTCAGTAAAAAACAAACCTAAATACCCTAGCAACCACACAGCAGTGCAATAAAAACACTTCCAACACCCTAGCACATACCAAGCATTTTCTTAAAATAAATGTCAAAAAAAATTAAAAATCTAGTAACAAGACTCATGTCTTGATTTATGTTTTGTTGAAGTCTCTTGTGTAAGAATCCTTTTTTTTATGTATGAAATGGCATTTTTATAAAAGGCTTATCTATATTGATATAGGCTACTGCAGATTCCCCACCACATAACATCAAAATAGGCATCAATACTGTCCCCCATGTGTACATTAATATGTATGAGATACATTTCATTTATCATACGATGCAGATTAAAATGATAATTTCACAATATGCAGCAGGGCACAGTACGATTGGGGAATGCTCTGTTTGTGTTGATTGTTACTGTGTTTTTTTTCAGCTGATGCAGCTCTGCTCACAGTTCCTGTGCAGAGACTTTGATTCTCCTGAGGAAAGTTCACAGTCAGCTTGACAAGGTGGATTATCCACTAGTCTTTAAGCAAGATCTTTGTTTTGCAAGAACGGCTGTTTTAATATCTATAGCAATCCCATGATAATACTTGTTATTTATGTGTGTGTGTGTGAGTGTACATGCAACATATTTCATCCACTATTAACTTTGATCTGGCCCAAAAACAGCTACATAACACACAGAAAAAAAACATATTTTTTTAATGATCCAGTTTGTTCTGTATATTTTATAAAACATTGCTTTGGATGTGTTTTGACGCAAAGTAATATTGTTACATAGAATTTGTGCTCATGATTTCAGCACTAATGTCAAGATAAAAACGTAACTCTGTTAATCTAATATAATAATGGATATTTCAAAGTCAACATATTGTTCTTTTACAGACTTGGTTTAGGGTTTTTTCCGTCAGTGTGTCCATCCATCAATTTGTCCACCCATCCATGACACAATACCCTAATAATGCCTATCAACAAGCTAACACAGCCTAGCAACAAGCCAGAACACTCTGGTAACACCTAGAAACCAGTCGCAATAATGAGAGTAATTCTTTAAATTGACTTAAGTGTTATTGGCAGTTTTGAGCTCAACACTTGGATACAATTTACATAGAAATGGCCTATTTGTTCTATAGTTAAAATCAATTAACTTGACCACCGGCCAACACAGCAAAACGGCTAACTTAATAGACTTCAGCAGAGGCAGAACATGGTTACTAAAAGTGCTCTGTGCTTATAAATGAAAGAGACAAATTATGCCTAATTCTGCTTCAGCAGTCACTTCTGATAAAGAGAGAGCGAGAGTGTGTGTGTGTGTGAGAGAGAGAGAGAGAGAGAGAGAGAGAAGGAGAGATCAGCAAAGAGAGGAAAAATATGCTTTATTACTAGTATAATGCAAAAATGGCCACAAGGAACAATAATCTATTAGAAGTCAGTGTTTTGGTGTTTTCTTACATAATTTTCACTCATTTGTTGGTGACTGTGTGGGAGCGAGAGAGGGAAAGGGAAATTGGTAGATAAGATTTACAAACTTTGAAATCACAAACACACTGACATACAGTATAATGCTTAAACTTATATAAGAACAATTATATAACATGCCTGTTATATAATGTGCCACCTTTTGAAGAATCCAAAAGAAACCTTTGTTTTCAACCAGTGTCTGCTCTTCTTTTGCTGTGTGCATAGCGAATGGCTGCTGTAGGGTGCTACATTGTCCTTCATCTGAGAAAATCTACAGATAAAAGATTCATTTGGGATAGATGTACAGTATGGTGCAAAATGCATTTTACAACCATGGAGAATTTCTCTTTGTAGTTTTATATCACTTGTGTGCTTTGATCCACAGAGCAGTTATGTTTTCAATTAGTTAATCTGAAAACTCCTATCTCTGTGCAATTCTAATTCTCACTATATAATGACTTTATAGAAGCGCGCATATGGTTTCATATATTTTCATGACTACATGTTTTAATTGTGTAAATAAACACTGGAGAAACTAAAACCTGCCTTCCAGCACTTTAAAATGAATATTGGAAATACAAAATAATTTTTACAATATCTGTTACAATTCCTAGTTTATGGCATCATAGGCATGCCTATCAACATGAAGGCTGTTCCAAAAGATAGGCAGCAACATTATGGTTCTTCTTTTGGTACTTTCTTTTGGCTAAGTTGTAGCCAAAAGGGAATATGGCTTGTCATTATTAAACTGAATTTGGCAACAGGAGGTCAAATGTTCTGCTGCTGAAATCGGTCTGTGGTTACCAAAATTCGAACCACTGCCCCTAGTGGTCGAAGCTGAAAGAGTTTTGAAGTAAACTGTCCACAAGCTGATGACAAAAGTGAGTATTATTAGTTATATTAGTTGATCAGTGTTAATTTTGTCAACAAAATGACTTATGATAAGGTTTGTTGAAGAAGAGTTTTTTATGTTTTCAATCATAACAATGAAGAGACAAAAAGGCACATCATGATGACACTGGCAAAATAAACCACTTTACAAATGGGTAAATTACTCAAACTCATCCCATATATACACAAGACTCATCACTATATCCACAACATATTTATAATATTACAACTTACATTTGCACAGACAATGAAGACAATGAACATTAATTTAGTATGAGTCTAAAACTCGCTCACAATGCTTAACTTGTGTTGTGAATATGCTGTGACTGTAATAGCGCACTACAAGAAAAGTAATATCCTAAACTGTCTAAAACACAGAAAATGTATAAGTCCCTAAAGCATCAAGATTTTAGAATACAGTAACTTAAGTAGCCAATACTTCAATATTTTAATTTCCTGCAATTATTTCAGGGACTCCATTTGTGCAGCCCAGCGTATGTACTTTTTACTGTATTAAAAATTATGCGTCTTATTATGCGCTCATGATCGACACACTATACTTTCAAAGGTTTGATTGCTTGACCATGTGTGAAACACAAAAACAAAGAAACATGAAGCAAACACTAGCCTTAGAATTATTACGTTGTTAGCTTAGCAACATGCTAATGTTAAACTCTATTGGACTTGATTAAGTCTACCATGAGCATTGCATGTTCTGTTTGTGTGGTGTGCTAAGTTGCTGCTCATCCAGAAAGTTCCAAATCAGTCAGTTATTAGGTTTTATTTCAGTTAGGATACCACCTACAAGGTAGGTTTTGTAGGTGGCTATTACAGAGCTATTATTGTCACATGATGGTTCGTTTTTTTTTTTTTTTTACTTAATTCCATCTGGAAAAAGTCACCAGTGTTGGACATGTTACTCCAAATAAGTAATCCACTACAAATGAATAATTACATTCCTAAAATTATAAGATTACTTTACTGATTAATTTCTTTTAAAAAGTAATCACATTACTATTTACATTAATTTAAGTTACTTTATTTACACTTCATAGAAAAGTTCTATTTTCCTCTCAATAAATGAAAGTAAATGTCTAGATGTTGTCCTTGTTCATTATTGCAAACCCCTCAGCTGTCACAGAAACACAAACAGATATACATACTGTATGAACACGAATTCATATTTTAAATATATTATACATAATATTATTTTTAAAATGTATAATAAAAAAATTATTCATTTAACTTAAAGTCAGTAAATCTAATTTGATTACAAGTTGTGGCACGGTGGAGGGCGGGACCGGCGCGTGATTACGCACGCCCGGTCCCGTATCAGGCTAATTGAGCCGTCAAGAGGGATAAAGGCCACTCGCAGACGGTGATCGGGAGAGAGAGCTTAATCAGCAGACATGTCTGCTGTCCTATGTGTTTGTTTTAAGTTCTTCATTAAATTATTATTTATGTTGACAAGCCGGTTTCTCACCTCTTCCTTGCCCATGTACGTGAACTGTCTTTACATTGGTGCCGAAAGCCCGGGAAGGAAGAGGGATACGCCGTAGCGGAGTTCTCGCCACTTCTCAATGGAGCAGCCGCGGCCATCTGCCGGGGGACGGAGGAGCCCAGCCACCTGGACGCGGAGGAGCGGCCGCCGACCGCGAGGGGAGGAGGGGCTCCTGGCCGACCGCCTGGAGTGGTTAGGGCCGCTGCCAGGGGCGGGGGAGTCCCCTAGTAGCCGCTGGAATGCGGCGGGGTTGGAGACTGCCGACCGCGTGCGGGGAGGGGCTCGCCGCCGACCGCCTGGAGCGGGAGAACCGCTGCCAGGGGTGGGGGGAGGCCCCTTCGACACCCCGGGAACGCGGCGGGGCGTTCCGTCCGCCAGGGGCTGAGGACTGCCTCCGATCTGCCCGGAGAGGCGCGGCTGTTGTCCTGTAGAGGGTGGAGAAGTGGCTGAGGAACGAGCTACGGCGTATCAGAGAACCGGCGAGTACGTTTTTTTTTATTTCTTTCCTTTAATATCTCTCTCCTCTCTCTCTCGATACCGCTCTGCGTTGGCCTTTTCCCTCTTTTTTAAATTATGGTGTTTGTGGGAGGGGAGGTACTGCCCAGTGCAGGAACCCTCCCCCCCCCCCCCCCCCCTATTTTTATTTGTTGTTTCCCTCCCCTTGCCCCCTCCCTCATCCAGGCTGATGGGGATGACCCGCCGGCAGACCGCGCGGGAGGCGCCCCCCCCCCCCAGGGGATGTACGTCAGGCCGGGGGTCCCCAGCCTGAGAGAACGGGGGAGGAATGTGGCACGGTGGAGGGCGGGACCGGCGCGTGATTACGCACGCCCGGTCCCGTATCAGGCTAATTGAGCCGTCAAGAGGGATAAAGGCCACTCGCAGACGGTGATCGGGAGAGAGAGCTTAATCAGCAGACATGTCTGCTGTCCTATGTGTTTGTTTTAAGTTCTTCATTAAAATTATTATTTATTTGTCAAGCCGGTTTCTCGCCTCTTCCTTGCCCGTAACCTTGAACGTCTTTACACAAGTATTTCAAATTTAACAGGTACCTTTTGAAAATAAAAGTAATTAGATTACAGTAATTATTTTGTAATCAGATTACACCCATTTTACAAACCATTATGTAATCTGTTTTACAATGTCAAAATTAGCACACCTGCCAAACTCCTGAGGTGGCAGTGCTTCTAATTTTGTATCCGTTATCTCTCCACTACTTCTTACTGTTCTATAGATTCTATAGGCACTGGCAACTAGCCTCTCTTGTTAATTTTTCTCACTGCACTTTAATAGCGTTTTCATTCTTTTGTATCAGGGATCTACATTTTTATTTAATTTATTTTTGTGTTTATGTCACTACAGAGACAGTTTCTTGTGTTGAGAAGAGGTTCGTTCTTGTAGGGAGAAAAAAAAAAATGTCGCAGGCTGTCTTTGCTTGTGTAAAGGAGAAGGCAGGTATCCCAGGGAAACGATTTTCCTGTCATGTTGTCTGCAAGCCGGCCAGCCGAAGATCCTCTCTCTGGGTGCTTCTCTTTGCTGAAAACTCAGGAGAACAGAATGGGAATGTGTGTGTTTGTGTGTGTGTGCTGCTTTGAGATTGGAAAGAATGAATAAGCCCACTCTGCTTTCTGAAGGTCAGAATCTGTCAACCAAAACATCTGCTGTATACATGGATGCACAAAATAGATACATTTACAAATTCTGCTGTCACTGAAGACATCCCACAATAGCATATGTCAAAATGAACTAATCAAAAAGAGTGAGATCACTTTTTTTAAGGGTTGAAAACATGACACATAAACACTGACTGCACTGTTTTATGTCTGTATGGATATTAAAGGCCTGGATAGTTCACCCACATGTTGTTCCAATTCCCTATGACTATCTTTCTTCTGTGGAGAAAAATTTTTGATATTTGACAGAATACGCCTCACTCACCACTTTCAGTGTATGGAGAAAACATTTTTGTGTTCCACGAAAGAAAGTCATATAGATATGGAAAAACATAAAGGTCCCTTTAAACAGAGGAGGCAGACAGAGATAAATCTGGTTTTAATGTGGGCCTTTGTTTATCTGCTGAGGACTTACTAGGGGTTCTGGGAGTGACAGGTAATTTGAACGGTGGATTATTAATTTTCTACCAGTCTTAAGTGTCAAATAGAGTAGGAAGTGTTGTTGTCAGAAAAGTGTCCTTAAATTGCTTTTTTTTTGCGGCTGCAGATAACAGAACACAACCATTAACCAATAGAAGCCATCAGTCACTGCATGAATGATTACAAAAAATGTTTTGCCTTAAAAATGTAAAATGCTGTAATATATTCATTATTTGTTTAGCAATTTCCCAAAGCAAACATGGTCATTGTAAGATAATAATCCTTTTTGTACTCCTACCTGTATAAAGACAATGCCTATTGTTTAAAGCTACAGTGTTTAATTCTGCACAGATAAAAGCACAAAATGGAATTGTCATTGTTCGGAAAGACTGGTTAGCAAGGTCCTTTTGCTGGTAGGTGCTCTAAATACTTCATACTGTGGGCAAAAAGCAAAATATTCGGACTATTATTATTTTTATTAGAATAATTCATTTATATAATATGTTTTTAAATATTTTGCAAGAAACATTCATCCATTCACCCGTTGTATGCCGCTTATCCAAGTCCAGGTCGCAGTGGCAGCGGACCAAGCAGGACATCCCATACGTCCTTCTCCCCAGCCACATCCTCCATCTCTTCCTGGAGGATCCCAAAGCATTCCCAGGCCAGCCGAGAGAAATAAACACTGAATCTCATCTCAACTGCTTCACACTAATCCGCAAACCACCCCATGCATGCTGAAGGTCACAGCCTGACGATGCCATCAGGACAACATCGTCCGGAAATAGCAGAGATACAACCCTAAGGCCCCCAAACTGGACACACTCCTCGGCTGCACTTTGAAATGCAGTCCATATCACAAATCAGATAGGTGAAAAGGGAAAGACATGGCAGAGTCCAACACACACAGGGAACAAGATTGACTTATTGCCACGGTCATAAGCCTTCTCCAAGTCTACAAAACACATGTAGACTTGATGAGCAAACTCCCACGTCCACTCTAGGATCCTCACCAGGGTAAAGAGCTTAGACAATTGGCCGGAGTCTTCTTTTTCCAGCACCCTGGCATAGGCTTTCCCAGGTTAGCTGAGAAGTGTAATCCCTGATGACAGTTGGAACACACCCTTTGGTCCCCCTTTTAAAAATGGGAAGGACCACACTAGTTTGCCAATTCCCAGGCACTGTCCCCAACTTCCACACTGTGCTGAAAAGGTGTGTCAGCCATGACAGCCCAACAATTTCCTGGGCCTTCTGCATTTCGTATCTCAGGGACTTAAGCCATATAAATGGGCTAAGACTCCCCCAAGTCCTCCGTCCCTGCCTCCTTCACAGAGGACATGTCAGTAAGGTTCAGAATTTGTTCAAAGAATTCCTTCCACTGCCCGAATATATCACCAGATGAGATCAGTCATTCCCCTTTCCGGCTAACAACAGCATTGAAAAAGCCCTGTTTCCCCCACCTAAGCCGTCTACAGTTTGCCAGAACCTCTTTAAGGCCAACCAAAAGTCCTTCTCCATTGCTTCCCTAAACTCCCTAAATTGGTTAATCAATCCAGAAAGGCCTCATTTTTCAGCCTGACAGCTTGCTTCACTGCAGTTGTCCACCAAGAGGTTCATGTGTTGCCACCACGACAGGCACGAACAACCTTCAAGCGACAGCTCCATGCAGCCGCTTCTATGATGGAGGCTTTAAACCTGGTTCACTCTGACTCCATCTCCATAACCTCTCTGGATTTGGGAAAAGCTCCTTTAGAAGTGGTAATTAAATATCTTCTGGACAGGAGACTCCACCAGATGTTCCAGTTCAGCATCACACTCTGCTTTGGCTTGACAGGTTTCTCCGGCAGCCTCCCCGCCATCTGATACAACTTACCACCATAAAAAGTTCTCATTTATAAATTAGAAAAATGACACAAATTAGCTTTAATAAGCAAGCAGATCAATATGTGCCTGTTTTGCTACAGTATATTGTAAAAAATATGATTCTGTTAGGACATGATGGCTCTTTTCAATGTCACCACTGTCCTGTCCATTGTATTTTGTATATGTATGCTCATTCCCTAGCTCAGTATGTTCCAAAACCTAGTGAACTGCCTTGAAGCACAAAAAATCTGACTCATTGATTCCAATTAGAGACAGTCTAGGATGGTCATTAGTACTGTTTAGGATGGTCATTGGTCATATGAATGGGAGAAATCGTTGTGCTAAATGTTTTGGTTGTAGGAATGTAAGTCCCTCCTTATAGTTAAAAGAGCTAATTGCCTTAGAGACGTAGCCTGTCAGTTTTCAGTGAGAAACGCATGTGTATTAGCTGGACCAGCCTGAAATAAATAAATATATATATATATATAATTTTTTTTTGCATGATCTGAGCTAAAGAAACACAATTTATTAAATGATTTTATTGCTCATTTGAAATATGTAATTCAATTGTAATTTTGGCAAACCATTTTGGAGATTTTGGTCTTTCTTTATTCAAGAAGATAGGAACTGTACTTGTATCCACAGAAAATAGCTGCCCAAAGGTGTTGCGAACATGTCCGCTGAGTGACCTGACTTGCCTTAAATGGACTTTGTTACAACAGAATGTGATGTTAGCTTGATGCTAAGCAATCGACACAAGCTCTAATAAGCTCTAATACTAGATTCTGATTGGTCAACCAAAGCTCTCTGTGGCCACATATTTTTTTTATAATGACTGCTAAACTGTATATTTGACACATCCCAAAACACTACATTTGATTTGTCACATTGTATTGTAAACGCAGCAGTGCAGCCGAGGGAGTAATCAAACATGCTCATCTTCCTCTCTCTCATATTGCTGGGAAAACCAAATAATTTACATGAATTGTTTCTTTCAGACAGTTCATGTCAAGTAAATTAACCAGTTAAAATAAACAATTCCCTCACATTTAGCTTTGGGAACTTCAATAAATTTTAGTGAAGTTCACGTAATTAGTTTTTTTTACCAAATTAAATGTAGTTTTCGTAATGAATTTACTGATTCACTTAAGCCCTGCACGGCCTTAAAGAGATTTTGCCTTCTTTTTTTAAACAAAATATTTATTGAGCTCTTATCACTATATTTCAGTTCAGTTGTATAAAATAGGGTGTTTTCTAGTTTATTCTTTTATCTTAGGTAGAAATGTATGTTCATATTTATGTTGTCATCCTATTTTTTGTACCCTTACGAAATGGTTTTAAACATGGTTTTGCAATAGCAATATTGTTGTATGTGACTTTAACTGTAGCAACCATTACTGTTGTAACCTTTGCTTTTTGGCAGAAACCATAGTTTTGATACAATTAAGCTCTGTTTTACTGCAGTAATACTGTATTATTCATATATTAAACATGGTTTTACTATAGTAAATATTTTGTATAATAATCATTACTGTAGTGCCTATGGTTAATTCTATACTTATATAGTTACTATAGTTTTTGTATAAATACAACGGTTAAACTATTTTTGCTGTAGTAAAACCATGATTCATTTAAGTTAGGAGTTGCTCAAAGCTTGAGAAGCAACAGTTTCAAAGTAGCTTCCCAAACACTGGTTTTTAATTTGATTAAACAGTTTAATGGATATTGTCAGTATCGATTGAAATGTTTTAATTCTTAAATTTGATCTTATTTCGTCCGGCTGATCTCATCGCTATGTATTCTGGAATTGCCTTCTCCACAATGGATCCATACAATGCTGCCTTAAAATTTGGCCAATACAATGTATCTATGCCAACCTTTTGGAACATCCTTCATATATAAAGCATGTCTATGATGCCATAAGAGGCAGATCACCAGGTTTTGGAACAGAGCTTCTGTCTCTGGGCCAGAATACTTTTATTGCTTCCAGTCTGATGGTTTGTTCTGAAAGCCTGATGTTATGGCCAGATTTCACAAAAGATGTGAAATAAAGGAACAGCTTCAGTGCTGTTAACAGACTTCTGACTACAATTCCAGTCACCCTCATTAATACCCTCTCTACTATCGACAGTGTCTCCAGGCCAGGATTTAATGATTTGTTGGATTCTACCTCTCTCTCTCTCTCTCTCTCTCTCTCTCTCTCTCTCACTCTCTTTCTGTCTCCTACTGCTGTGCCATTGTGAGATAAATCCCGAGGTAGCTCATTTGCAAATATACTGTACGTGCGAACACAAATGCACAGTCACACACACACATTTTTTTTCCACTTTGTAGTTTTTTTTCCTCTGTCAAATCTATTATGAGACAGTACATTCTGTATATTATTTTCCATCTCCTTTTCTCACTTTCTTCAGCACGCATTGTCTGTATTTGATTACTGTGTTGTGCAACATCAAACAGACTACAGGGAAGACTTCTACTCAGATAGAGTTGAAAGGACAATGATAAGAAATACGAACTGTTCTGGAAATAGATTCTTTCCCAAATCTTTTTAAAGCCACTTCGAGTAGCACTTCTTTTTTTAGAAGATAGTTTGTCTGGCAAAACAAATGGACAAATACCAACTATAAGAAGCAGTGAAAATCAGAGAGATCTATCATGACAGCCAATATTGTATAATGGTAATGTGTGTACTCTTTTTTTGTGTCATCATATGGTATCATGTGATCAGTCTCATGACTGAATTTGATGAAAACCAAAGTAGTGATTTAAAAAAAAATTATGAAACACTTACATTTTTGTAACTTTCATTAACCAGTCATCACTTAAGCAATAAAGTACAAGAGGCTGTGACTATATTCACAATATAGCTTGGTACCTTATATAAAACAACAGTAACTACAAAAAAGGACACATATTTATCAAAATATAATTTTACTAAGCAAATTCTTAAAGTGCCATCCTTTCACTAGAGGATAAAGTCCCTAGCATAGTAATAGTTCCCCGTCTGTCGCTCACTTCGACGTCGTGTCGAAGAAGCGACACTAGGGGTCTCTCTTGAGCGCCGAAAGATGCCTCTGATCTATGAAAAAAGGCCAATGAGAGTTGGCGAACAGTATTTGCATACCCCGCCCCTGGACATACGGGTATAAAGGCGAGGGAAATACGCTCGTTCATTCAGTAATTTTCTTTGGAGCCGATGGTCGTGTGTATGCAGCCAGCTGCGAATATCACAACTGATCCTGCTTCTGAACGCTCTGCTTTCCTGTTGGATTTACGGCGCACTCCAGCGGCTTTTCTCTTCTCTGCCGGCGTGCAGTTTGGCCCTGGGTGCTTCGACAGCGCAAAGTTAAAAGAGTTTATATTAAAAAGAGCAATTTTGTCTGTGAAACTGTTTATTTCTCTGAAAGAGCAATACACAGTGGTGTTGAACGTCCTTTTCAGGACGCGTCTTTATAAAGATGCCATTCACCCCCTGTGTATTTCCTGGATGTGGTAGAGTGCTCTCCACTTCTGACGGCCACAGGCGCTGTCTCGTGTGTCTGGGCGCCGATCACACTGAGGCAGCGTTTGTGGATGGTTCATGTTCTCACTGCGAGAACATGACCATGGCAACGTTTCAATAGAAAGCACGCCACTCCAGCCGCCCCCCCGTATCGCTCCTTCTTCCCACGGGATAGAGGACGATTCGGTTGGCGATGGAGGTGATTTGGGGAAGGCAGCAGGTGCAGTTCCACCGGGTACGCCCCCTTGGACGACCCGACCCCCGACACGCTCGTTGACCTCCGTCCAGCCTCTAGGTAACGGCGACTCGCCTCCGGGCCGGTCTGCCTATCCTCTGGATCTTGAGGTGGATGAGCTCGCCGCTCCATCGGAGAGCGCGGCATCTGACGCTGACTCCTCCCCTGGGCTGCCGCCTTCGGCCCAGCACGCCCAGGCTGAGGCTGATGCGCAGATGTCCGACATGCTTGCCCGGGCCGCCGTCGGGGTGGGGCTGGATTGGAACCCTCCATCCTCCCCACACCCATCTCAGTTGGATGACTGGTTCCTGGGGTCTTGGCGCCACTCACAGCCACGCCCCCCCCGGTCCCAATTTTCCCGGAGGTGCATGATGAGCTGACGTCTTCATGGAGAGCACCGCTGACTCTACCACCTGGCGCGGGCGCCCTGTACCCCTTTCCAAGGCCTGTAGGACATCATCCTCGTTGAACTCCAAAGCCTACAGTGCCGTGGGACAGGCCGCCACCGCCTTGCACGCCATGGTCATCCTGAAAGTCCACCAGGCCAAGGCGCTCAGGGATCTGCACGAGGGTAGCCCTGACCCCGATGTGCTGCAGCAACTGCACTCAGCGACCGACCTCGCCCTCAGAGCCACGAAGGTCACCGCGCAGGCCTCGACGCCCCTGTCTCCCAGCTTGGCCTCTTTGGCGACACCGCCGAGGACTTCGCCCAGCAGTTCTCCTTGGTGAAAAAGCAGACGGAGGCCATCTCTCACATCCTGCCTCGCCGCAAACCAGCCGCCAAGGCCACTGCCCCGTCTGCTTGCCGAGGGCGTCCCCCTGCGGCCAAGAAATCTGCTCCGCCTCAACCCGGGCCCAGCTCTCAGCCCCAGTGTCGAGCTCACCGCAAGAAGCAGATGCCTCCCGTCGCTCGGACCCCCTCGAGCACCCGTAAGGCTTCCAGGCTCTCCTGAGACGGACGACCCAACGACACAGACGGTAGCTCCGGAGGTGGTAAGACCGCTCCGTCCCCCGGTAGAGGGCCGGGAGGAGAATCTTTTGTTCTTAAACAATTTCATTTGCCGCCCCCCCTTAGATGGGGTTGCGGTACCCACATTCTCAATAAAAGAGCTATTTCCTATGTCTCTGGGTCACCTGGCCCGCAAATGCCGTTCTCACGCCACTTTGCCTCTAGATCTCAACAGTCCCGTCTCCCTGGACACGGACCACCCATCTCCAGCCCCACGACTGTTCCCCGGCTGGCCGGTTCTGACGAGTCCAGAGGACGCCGACCCTGGACCTCCTCCTCAGTCGCTAACCCGCCCCTGCCAGGTGTGCGGAGCAAGGTAAGTGTTTTGAGTCTTTTCTCAGCACCCCAGCCGCGGCTCGCCCTGTCGCTGCCCAACGCTGCCTTACCTGCTCCGCCCCGCTGCGAAGCTCCGCCGGGTACATCAAAATTAACTGTCCCTTTGAGGCCCCTAGTGCAGAGGTTGGACGTGTGGCTTTCACTTCCCAACCCGTCTCGCTGGCTGACCCGGAACATCCGACTCGGTTACGCAATTCAGTTTGCCAGGCCTCCGCCCCCCTTCATGGGCGTCCGCTCTTCTGCAGTACACGGCGAACACGCCCAGTCTCTGCGCGCGGAAATCACTACTCCTCTGGCCAAAGATGCGATAGAACCTGTCCCTCCAACCGAGATGAAGAAGGGTTTCTACAGCCCTTACTTCATCGTACCCAAAAAAGGCGGCGGCTTACGACCAATCTTGGACCTGCGAGTTCTCAACCGAGTGTTGTACAAACTCCCGTTCAAAATGCTCACGCAGAAGCACATCTTAACCTGCGTCTGGCATCTAGATTGGTTCGCAGCGGTAGACCTGAAGGACGCGTACTTCCATGTCTCCATCCTGCCCCGACACCGCCCCTTCCTGCGGTTTGCATTCGAGGGCCAGGCGTATCAGTACAAAGTCCTCCCCTTCGGCCTGTCTCTGTCCCCTCGCGTCTTCATGAAAGTCGCAGAGGCAGCTCTTGCCCCGCTCCGAGAAGCCGGCATTCGCATACTCAATTACCTCGACGACTGGCTTATTCTGGCCCACTCGCGAGAGTTACTATGTGCCCACAGAGACCAGGTGCTTTGGCACCTCAGCCGTTTGGGGCTTCAGGTCAACTGGGAAAAGAGCAAGCTTACTTCAGTCCAGAGCATCTCTTTTCTTGGTATGGAGTTAGACTCGGTCTCAATGTCGGCACGGCTCACCAACGAGCGTGCCCAGTCAGTGTTGAAGTGCCTCGCCGCCTTCAGGCCAGGCACAGCGGTCCCCTTAAAACTTTTCCAGAGGCTCCTGGGGCATATGGCGTCCTCCGCGGTGGTCGCATATGAGACCGCTTCAGCACTGGCTTCAGACTCAAGTCCCAAGAAGAGCATGGCGCCACGGAACATATCCTAGTCAGGTCGTACAGCACCACTGCGGTCGCGTACATAAATCGCCAAGGCGGCGTACACTCCCGCCACATGTCACAACTCGCCCGTCGTCTCCTCCTCTGGAGCCATCGCTGCGTGTTACTCACATCCCCGGCAACCTCAATGTGATAGCGGACGCGCTGTCATGACAACGCTTGCCTGGCGGAGAGTGGAGGCTCCACCCCCACTCGGTTCCTTACTGGCCCACCCGGGCCTGGTTCTCGGACCTCGCACTCCTTGCAACAGCCCCTCCCTGGCGAATTCCCCTGAGGAAGGACCTTCTCTCTCAGGGACGGGGCACGCTCTGGCATCCGCACCCAGACCTTTGGAAACTCCACGTCTGGCCTCTGGATGGGACGCGGAAGATCTAGCTGGTCTACCACCCACAGTCGTAGCCACGATCAATCAAGCCAGAGCCCCTTCTACCAGGCAACTCTATGAAATGGCGTCTGTTCGTGAATTGGTGTTCTTCCAGGGCAGAAGACCCACAGAGGTGCGCAGTTAGCTCGGTCCTCCTGTTCCTACAGGAGAGGTTGGAGGGGAGGCTGTCCCCTTCTACCTTGAAGGTGTATGTTGCCGCTATTGCAGCTCACCACGACCCAGTAGATGGCAAGTCTCTGGGCAAACACGAATTAATCGTCAGGTTCCTAAGAGGTGCCCGGAGGTTGAACCCTCCCTGGCTAAACCTGTTCCCCTCCTGGGATCTCTCGGTGTTCCTCACCGGTCTTCAGAGATCCCCTTTCGAGCCACTAGAATCAGCTGGACTCAGGGCCCTCTCTCTTAAGACAGCCCTGCTGATTGCGCTCGCCTCCATCAAGAGGGTCTGGGACCTGCAAGCGTTCTCTACTAACGACACTTGCATGGAGTTCGGTCAGGCAGACACTCATGTGATCCTAAGACCTCGACCGGGCTATGTGCCCAAGGTTCCTACCACGCCCTTCAGAGATCAGGTAGTGAACCTACAAGCGCTGCCCCGTGAGGAGGCAGACCCAGCCCTCTCATTACTGTGTCCGGTACATGCTTTGCGCACCTACATGCAACGCACCCAGAGCTTCAGGCGCTCTGAGCAGCTCTTTGTCTGCTTTGGGGACAGCAGAAAGGGAACGCTGTCTCCAAACAGAGGCTGTCCCACTGGGTCGTGGACGCCATTCAGTTGGCCTATCACACCCAGGCTGTGCCCCCCCCCCACGGGTCCGAGCCCACTCCACTAGGAGCGTGGTGTCCACATGGGCACTGGCTAGGGGCACCTCCCTAGCAGACATCTGCAGAGCTGCGGGCTGGGCAACACCTAATACCTTTGCAAGATTTTACAATCTCAGGGTTGAGTCAGTCTCGTCCCGTGTTTTCTCAGGTCTGAGCCCGTAGAACTCGGTACACGTCCATGGTCTGACCGGGTGAATCGCTTGTGTTCAGTGCCCTTTCCCTCTGTTGAGGTAGAACAGCGCGCCTTCTTCCCAGGAGACCCCTTCTAGGCTCCTGGTCGATTCCTCCCTAGCCCTTTTGGGTCCGCAACAGTTCAGCGGAGGAACTTGCCGGCCCAGTCCACTACGGGTACCCCAGGCTACCCCTACTGGAATAGGTGCTCCACAGGTTAGGCCTCCTACACGGACTCCTCCTGTGTGTACTTCCGCAGTACGGTCACCTCACGAGCTGACCCGCGTCTCCCTTAGGCAGTCCTTCGCTGCCCTCCGTTCGCCGTGTTGTAGCAACTCCCCCCTCTTCGAGGTTGGATCTACCACCGCGTCATTCTTCCCACATGTGACCCAAGAGGCCATGTGATGTATCTTGCCACCCCTACCTCCCCTTTCGGGTGGGTGTGGCCTCCGCAGGGTCTTTTCCCCCTGAAAGAATAGGAATTCGGGTAAGACCCCCTTCCCTCGATGCAGTAAGGGCCCCGGCTGCTCTTGCTCTATGCCGAGAAAACACAGAGAGAAAAGAGGCCCAGCCAGGCTTGGCCCGTTCCCTAGTTGGGAGCGTCAACTTGTTCCCCCTCTAGGGTAACCAAAAGGATTCTGACGACTTTTTGGGGGGGCATTGGGGAAGAGTACGTGCAGCCTGAACACAGTTGGTTGCTTGTGCACGCAGGATACCTGCCCGCTTCTGTGTCAGCAGTACACGTACTCGGCTCAGCGCATGGTGAGTTTTGAAGTGGACCCCAAGTGCCGCTTCTTCGACACGACGTCGAAGTGAGCGACAGACGGGGAACGTCTCGGTTATGTATCTAACCTCCGTTCCCTGATGGAGGGAACGAGACGTCGTGTCTTCCCGGCCACGTCGCTGAGGTGCCCGGAACACTCCCTGCTCCTCAGAAAAATCCTGAATGAACGAGTGTATTTCCCTCGCCTTTATACCCGTATGTCCAGGGGCGGGGTATGCAAATACTGTTCGCCAACTCTCATTGGCCTTTTTTCATAGCTCAGAGGCATCTTTCGGCAATCAAGAGAGACCCCTAGTGTCGCCCTTTTCGACACGACGTCTCGTTCCCTCCATCAGGGAACAGAGGTTACATACGTAACCGAGACGTTATGTTGACATGTAATAGTTGACCCTTAGACCTCTATGTGTTTTGTGTAGTAAACAGGTATTTTGAGACATACTATATCAGGTAATTTAACATGGAATTTAGGAAAAGAACTATCTGTTTTATAGCTAACATTTACGCTGAACAGATCACTTGTTCTTGTACATTCGAATACATGTGAAAATATACAGTATGAATCTGTTTCACGACGCAACTATTTGAATTTACATTATTGATATTTCAAGCAATTTATAATAAAATAATATGTGTTAATTTCATTAACATATGCTTAAATAATGCTATTAAATTTGTTATAAAGTGCCACTGAAGAAAACTAATAATTTTACGTAGGCTATATTTACTCTGACAAACAATATCATTTGAAATCAACCCTTTATTTGAGAAAGATAAGTGGAACAGAGACCATTGCCTGTTTTGAATTTAAGCTAAATATAAGTGAATGTATAACTGTAGCACTAATATAATACATAGAAGGTTAATGATGGTTTGAAGTGATAGATTGAACTTGATGCGCAGCTTCAAGCTTTTGAACTGATTGATTAAAAATATAACTGGTACATAATTTTTCCTGTCTCAAATTAGAATTATTTCTATCACAATGGTGCATACATATCTTATAGTCTAGTGATTTTACGGCATCTCTAGTATTAAACCACCAGGTGCAAACACCCTTAGAAGTATTGAATATTCAGTACTGCAGAGACTCATTTCACAGATAAGTGCCTTCAGTGATAGTTATACACCAAATACTGGGCCTCGTTTCCCAAAAGCATCGTAAGCCTAAATAGACTGTAGAATCCAATGTATAATTTTGCGGTCCATTTCCCAAAAGCATCGTAACTTAACATCGTAACTTAATCTACGAGCATTGAAAATGCTCATAGATTAAAGAGTGCTCTGGAGTAATCGTACAGCGCTAAGAGCATCGTAAGAACATAGACTTATGCAGACACCTACAGATGAAATTACACTTCCATCCCATCCATCCATCTTCTTCCGCTTATCCGGGGCCGGGTCGCGGGGGCAGCAGTCTAAGCAGAGATGCCCAGACTTCCCTCTCCCTAGACACTTCCTCCAGCTCTTCTGGGGGGACACCGAAGCGTTCCCAGGCCAGCCGGGAGACATAGTCTCTCCAACGTGTCCTAGGTCTTCCCCGGGGCCTCCTCCCAGTGGGACGTGCCCGGAACACCTCCCGGGGAAGGCGTCCAGGAGGCATTCGAAACAAATGCCCGAGCCACCTCAACTGACCCCTCTCGATGTGGAGGAGCAGCGGCTCTACTCTGAGCTCCTCCCGAGTGACCGAGCTTCTCACCCTATCTCTAAGGGATCGCCCAGCCACCCTGCGGAGAAAGCTCATTTCGGCCGCCTGTATCCGGGATCTTGTCCTTTCGGTCATGACCCAAAGCTCATGACCATAGGTGAGAGTAGGAACGTAGATTGACCGGTAAATAGAGAGCTTTGCCTTGCGGCTCAGCTCCTTCTTCACCACAACAGACCGGTACATCGACCGCATTACTGCAGAAGCTGCACCGATCCGTCTGTCAATCTCCCGTTCCATCCTTCCCTCACTCGTGAACAAAACCCCAAGATACTTAAACTCCTCCACTTGAGGAAGGATCTCCCCACCAACCTGAAGGGAGCAAGCCACCCTTTTCCGACTGAGGACCATGGCCTCGGATTTGGAGGTGCTGATCCTCATCCCGGCCGCTTCACACTCGGCTGCAAACCGTCCCAACGCATGCTGAAGGTCCTGGTGTGAAGGGGCCAACACGACAACATCATCCGCAAAGAGCAGAGAAGAAATCGTGTTGTCCCCAAACCTGACACCCTCCGGCCCCTGGCTGCGCCTAGAAATTCTGTCCATAAAAATTATGAACAGAACCGGCGACAAAGGGCAGCCCTGCCGGAGTCCAACATGCACTGGGAAGAAGTCTGACTTACTACCGGCAATGCGAACCAAGCTCCTGCTTCGGTCATACAGGGACCGGACAGCCCTTAGCAAAGGACCCGGGACCCCATACTCCCGGAGCACCCTCCACAGGCCGCTCCGGGGAACACGGTCGAATGCCTTCTCCAAATCCACAAAGCACATGTGAACTGGTTGGGCAAACTCCCATGAACCCTCCAGCACCCTGTAGAGGGTATAGAGCTGGTCCAGTGTTCCACGGCCCGGACGAAAACCGCACTGTTCCTGAAATTACACTTAAATACAATTTAAATACCAATAGCTACAATTTATGCTGAGACTTTAATACCAGGATATATGTGTTTTATTTCTGTATTTTTCTTTAAGTCTAATAATAATAATAATAATAATGAAATGCATAAAATAGATAGTCTAAAAGGATTAATAGATTAATTAGTAAACAAATAAAGTTATTTGTGTGGACTATTTGGACAAAAAAGTGGTGGTATGATTGATGCAGAAAACTGTACAAATCATTAACTTGCTGCCATGCATGAAAATCGTCCATATATACAGTCAGGTCCATAAATATTGGGACATCGACACAATTCTAATCTTTTTGGCTCTATACACCATCACAATGGAGTTGAAATGAAACGAACAAGATGTGCTTTAACTGCAGACTTTCAGCTTTAATTTGATGGTATTTACATCCAAATCAGGTGAACGGTGTAGGAATTACAACAGTTTGTATATGTGCCTCCCACTTTTTAAGGGACCAAAAGTAATGGGACAATTGGCTACTCAGCTGTTCCATGGCCAGGTGTGTGTTATTCCCTCATTATCCCATTTACAAGGAGCAGATAAAAGGTCCAGAGTTCATTTCAAGTGTGCTATTTGCATTTGGAATCTGTTGCTGTCAACTCTCAATATGAGATCCAAAGAGCTGTCACTATCAGTGAAGCAAGCCATCATTAGGCTGAAAAATCAAAACAAACCCATCAGAGAGATGGCAAAAACATTAGGTGTGGCCAAATCAACTGTTTGGAACATTCTTAAAAAGAAAGAATGCACCGGTGAGCTCAGCAACACCAAAAGACCCGGAAGACCACGGAAAACAACTGTGGTGGATGTCCGAATAACACTTTCCCTGGTGAAGAAAACACCCTTCACAACAGCTGGCCAGATCAAGAACACTCTCCAGGAGGTAGGTGTATGTGTGTCAAAGTCAACAATCAAGAGAAGACTTCACCAGAGTGAATACAGAGGGTTCACCACAAGATGTAAACCATTGGTGAGCCTCAAAATCAGGAAGGCCAGATTAGATTTTGCCAAACAACATCTAAAAAAGCCTTCACAGTTCTGGAACAACATCCTATGGACAGATGAGACAAAGATCAACTTGTACCAGATTGATGGGAAGAGAAGAGTATGGAGAAGGAAAGGAACTGCTCATGATCCAAAGCATACCACCTCATCAGTGAAACATGGTGGTGGTAGTGTCATGGTGTGGGCATGTATGGCTGCCAATGGAACTGGTTCTCTTGTATTTATTGATGATGTGACTGCTGACAAAAGCAGCAGGATGAATTCTGAAGTGTTTCGGGCAATATTATCTGCTCATATTCAGCCAAATGCTTCAGAACTCATTGGACGGCGTGTCACAGTGCAGATGGACAATAACCCGAAGCATACTGCGAAAGCAACCAAAGAGTTTTTTAAGGGAAAGAAGTGGAATGTTATGCAATGGCCAAGTCAATCACCTGACCTGAATCCGATTGAGCATGCATTTCACTTGCTGAAGACAAAACTGAAGGGAAAATGCTCCAAGAACAAGCAGGAACTGAAGACAGTTGAAGTAGAGGCCTGGCAGAGCATCACCAGGGATGAAACCCAGCGTCTGGTGATGTCTGTGTTCCAGAATTCAGGCTGTAATTGACTGCAAAGGATTTGCAACCAAGTATTAAAAAGTGAAAGTTTGATTTATGATTGTTAATCTGTCCCATTACTTTTGGTCCCTTAAAAAGTGGGAGGCACATATACAAACTGTTGTAATTCCTACACCGTTCACCTGATTTGGATGTAAATACCCTCAAATTAAAGCTGAAAGTCTGCAGTTAAAGCACATCTTGTTCGTTTCATTTCAACTCCATTGTGGTGGTGTATAGAGCCAAAAAGATTAGAATTGTGTCGATGTCCCAATATTTATGGACCTGACTGTATTTGCTCATCATCCTATATTTACATTTATTCATTTGACAGACACTTTTATCCTAATTTCCTCTTCCTCTCTGACACCCAGAGTCTATCTCACCAGCGCTACAAGTTGTGTAGCACCGCATATGCAACATTGCTGTCAACGTTATCACTTTTGGCAGTAAAGAGCAGACCTCCGCTTTATTGGTGAATGTCCCTGAAGCACATCTTCTAAACATTTCCTTATTTTGCGCTCACGTTGAACCTCGTAACATTCAATGAATGCTTGTTATTAGCAGGATCATACACAGGGCTTCCGCTGACTTCATTAATCATGGAATCTTTTATACAGAGAGGGATTTGTGAAAATGAAATATTACAAATATACACCTGATTATGGAAGGAATTGTTCTGCACAAAATGCTTGCAAATACAATATGTAAATATAGCTAATTAGGTCAAATATTTAAAGATGAAGTATGTAGTCTGTCTGTAGTCCCCACATGCTTCAAAACATCAACCATTGTGCCTGTACCGAAGCAAGCCAAAATCACTTGTTTAAATGACTGGCGTCCTGTTGCTCTGACCCCCATCATCAGCAAATGCTTTGAGAGGTTGATCAGAGATCACATCTGCTCTGTTCTGCCCACCTCTTTGGACCCATTGCAGTTTGCCTACCGTAACAACCGCTCCACTGATCATGTCATTGCATCTACAATACACACTGCTCTCTCCCACCTGGAAAAAAGGAACACATATGTGAGAATGCTGTTTGTAGACTACAGCTCAGCATTCAACACCATAGTGCCCTCCAAGCTTGATGTGAAACTCCGGGCTCTGGGCTTAAACAGCTCGCTGTGCAGCTGGATCCTGGATTTCCTGTCAGGCAGACGTCAGGTGGTTAGAATGGGCAGCAACATCTCCTCATCACTGACCCTCAACACTGGAGCCCCGCAGGGCTGTGTTCTCAGCCCACTCCTGTATTCCCTTTACACACATGACTGTGTGGAAACACATAGCTCCAATGCCATCATTAAGTTTGCTGACGATACGACGGTTGTAGGTCTGATCACTGACAATGATGAAACAGCCTACAGAGAGGAGGTGCACATTCTGACGCGCTGGTGTCAGGAGCACAAACTCTCCCTCAACGTCAGTAAAACCAAGGAGCTTGTGGTGGACTTCAGGAAGAAAGACAGAGAACACAGCCCCATCACCATTAATGGAGCACCGGTGGAGAGAGTCAGCAGCTTCAAGTTCCTCGGTGTCCACATTACTGAGGAACTCACATGGTCCGTCCACACTGAGGCCGTTGTGAAGAAGGCTCACCAGCGCCTCTTCTTCCTGAGACGGCTGAGGAAGTTTGGAATGAACCAACACATCCTCACACTGTTCTACACTAGTACTGTTGAGAGCATCTTGACTGGCTGCATCACCGCCTGGTACGGCAATAGCACCGCCCACAACCGCAAAGACCTGCAAAGGGTGGTGCGAACGGCCAGAAACATCATCGGAGGTGAGCTTCCCTCCCTCCAGGATATATATAACAGACGGTGTGTGAAGAAAGCTCGGAGGATTATCAAAGACTCCAGCCACCCGAGTCATGGTCTGCTCTCACTGCTTCCATCAGGCAGGCAGTATCGCAGCATCAGGACCCGCACCACCCGACTACATGACAGCTTCTTCCCACAAGCAATAAGACTTTTGAACACTTGTTCTCTCACAATCAACAATCAGCACTGCACTTTATTAATCCTCATTCTGTCAATATATTCTCGCTCCCAATTCAGTCAGTGTATATATATATATATATTTATACCCTTCTCTAGTGTGTGTATTCTACATTGTGTGTATTGTGTACATTTGTTATGTAAATTGTTGTGTAGGTATGTGTACATTTGTTATGTAAATTGTTGTGTAAGTTTATGTAAATTGTTTTGTGTAATATGTTGTTTATTGTAAAGTGGTTTATGTCTCGTCACTGTCATTACTGCTATGTTGCTCGGAACTGCACACAAGAATTTCACCTGCTGTTGCACTCGTGTACACAGTAGTGTGACAATAAAGTGATTTGATTTGATTTGATTTTGATAATATTCAGAAACCCTTGTTATTAATGACACCTGTGGCCATTTAGTGAACTGCAGCCAGCTTCCTGTTGCTCGTACACATACTCCATAGGGACGCGAGCGAGCGAGAATCGGCCAAAATAATGACGTAACGTACAAAGAGGCTGAACGTGATTTACCGACATCATGCTGACAGAGGAGGTAGCATAATTAAAATTACACAGTTATGATTGTTTTACTACAAACTTTGAGACTAAACTAAAATTACTTATCAGCTAACATAGCATACTGATACACACATACAGCTACATTCTACCGAACTATACCAGACAGTTTACCGTTGTACTGCAATGTTATGTTGCACAATTGTATGTTTAGTATGTCATATGTTGTACTACGAATAAGAAACCAGCGTATTTGCTTAAATTTATCCTGTATATCTGACTTTTATTATAAAGAGAAGATCCTTGAAATTATTTGAAAGTTACGAAGCAAGGTAGCTTGCAATTCATCAGCGTTAGCAGGCAAGATCAAGTTAACTAAAATCATGTTCCCGCTTAGCCAGATGGGATTCAGTAGATAAATGTTTTTGTTTTTTTTTACTTACTGTGAGTTTGTGTGGGAGTCTGTGTTGTGCTGGAAGCCGGACGTTTGCTAGATTCCATCTCTAAGATAACGTTACGTAGTGTTGCAGTTTGTTGTCATTGTTGAATAACGGAAGCACTGAAGCAAGGCTTTCATTTATGTGCATAAATGTCACATCCTTTGGATTTTTCCAGCAAAAGCGACCCACTCCCATCGCATGGAAATCAGTTTACAGGCTTTAATAGGCAACCTATTAAAAAATGCAAATATTACATGAAAAATTGTACATATTGCACTTTAAGAAAATATTTTAAAACAAATTTTAGCGAAGTAAATTACAAATTATTGTATAGTTATGCACAAATATAATAAAATTATAATGTCGAACAGCACTATATGGTCACATGTCAGCACTGTCACACGGACAACGACTCTCATAAGTAGCACTTAAAGCATGTCCTTGCATGTTCATTTAAAAAAATAATGAACGTTCATAAAACTTCTCGTAGAAAATGCTCTTAACCGCCAAGATCAATCGTTATTGGGAAACGGGGCCCTGATTAGTAGGAGAGTCCACCAAATTACGGTGTAAAGCAATAACTTGTGTGAATAGATGGGTTCCATGATCGGTGCCAAATCCTTCTGCATAAGCACAGTAAAACAACACTCTATCAAATGAAAGAGAAAATATGTGCAACCAATCCTATGGACATTGTCACAAAAGACAAAGACAGGAGTTTAACTGCATTAAAAATATCTGAAGACAGATGTTTTGCAAAAAAACAAAAAACAAAACAATAATTTCCCTTCCCCTAGGCCTATAGCAATACTTTAATGGACAGGACAAAAATGTTTGTGTAAGAATGTTTGAACAATCATTTTCTTTTCTTTTCCATTCAATGACAGCTCATAGTTACCAAGGCTGTCAAGTTCCATAAAGGACAAAAACGCCCCATAAAAGAATCATACATGTAGTCCATTCATCTTGTCAGCTATATTCCAAGTCTTCTGAAGTCATACAAAAACCTTCTGTGAGGAATGGACAAAAAATAAAGCTGTTAGATTTGTATTATTCCCCTTCACTATAGCTCTGAAAGCTCCTTCGCGTTCACATTGAATAGTTATTGATGTGTCACACTAGGTTTGACGAACATTGGTTCTTGTCTGTGATTAAAATTAAGAGCTTGAGAGCTTAATTTAGCATTTTGGAACAACTTATGCATAGTCACATTTTCCCATGAGACCAGGTGTTGAATAGCTTCATAAGACTTGAAATGCTGCACTCAAATTATATGGACTACTTTTATGGCCATTGTATGGACATTGATCTTCAAAATTCTTTCTGTTGTGTTCCATGTACTGTACAAAATAACAGCATGCAGGTTTGGAACAACAAGAGGGTGAGTAAATAATGGGCTAACTTTTCATTTGATTCAGTTTGTATTGTTGCATAATACAATATATCAGCAGTCTAATCGCAGGATTGGTGGTTCGAATCCCGGCCCACACGACTCCACATGCCGAAGTGTCCTTGGGCAAGACACTGAACCCCAAGTTGCTCCCAATGGCAGGCTAGCTCCTTGCATGGCAGCTCTGCCACCATTGGTGAATGAATGTGTGTATGAATGGGTGAATGTGTCACAGTGTAAAGCGGTTTGAATACCGTTAAGGTTAAAAAGGTGCTATATACTGTACACGGCTATCCACGTGATGTAAAAGAAAACAGGACTCATCAGACAAGGCGACCTTCTTCCACTGCTCCAAAGTCCAGTTCCGACGCTCCCGTGCCCATTGTAGGTACTTTTGACGGTGGACAGGGGTCATCATGGGCACTCTAACTGGTCTGCGGCTACACAGCCCCACACACAGGAGGGTGTAATGCACTGCGTGCACTGTGTACATATATAATCAGTTCTATTTAGCTTTTTTGTAGTTTTATTTTTATTATTTTTCAATGAGATTCATATATTTTAAGTGTGGCTTAAGTGTACAAATACGTTTAGGGTCACTGTATGTGGAATTAGGTAGTCACTTTTTTGGACTCTCCTAAATAATTTAATTTCACATCATAATGAGGTGGTTTTTAAAAACATTTTCTGGGTATTATAAAACTCGACAGTCTTCCAAATTTAGCTACATTCATTTGGTGTATTCCCATACAAAGCCCCCTGAGACACAGAATAGGCTGCTATAATTTAACACAATTGCCACTGTCCATCAGCCTCTCCGCCCACATGAGCTTCATTTTCCTTCCATAAGGGGAATAGAGTATTTTACCTCATGTTATTCTAGAAACCCCAGTCCTCTGTTATACATAGGCCCATATGTCTGGGACTGTGCTGATTTAATCATGGCATATGTTACAATCTCTGTCGCTTCAGCACAATGAAACTTCTCTCTGAGCTCCTACTCCTCGGACTCCACACTAAACATAGATATAGAAGTTACACAACTCTTCAGTGGTGCTGCATGGGATCCTGAGGGAACCGATGTCTCTGGGCATGGAGAGGCCCTTTTTTTTTACCTTTGCTAAGCTGTTAAATAAAACACCATTGTGAAACTAGAGTGGAGTGGTCGGAAATGGAATAACACTGTTAGCATGTTCCCTTTTCATTGTCTTTCACTGTCTCACTCACACCCAGAATAATAAAACAAAACAGAAAAGGGCTCTTATGCCACATCCACACTTACACGTTTTCATTTGAAAATGCCTTCCATCCACACTGAGTTTTTCAAAAACGCTCTACCAGGTGGATACATTTGAAAATGCTGTCTTTGCATTGGAAAATTGAGATATGAAGTATGTTCAACTTCTCGCAGCACTGTGCAGACCGATCGGCACTGGACTTGAAGCAGTGCATGACGAAGAGAAATGTTGTCCGACTTGAGATAATGCCACAGCCACGTCACAACATACAGTATGCCATCAAATTGGCGCGATTTGAGGGCAGCCGTCTGGCTCAGCCAGCGCAGTTTCTACTTTATTCTGAATTGCGATTGGCTAGACTCACAACATGACAACAATGATGTGTCTTATGGGCTGCGTTCACATTTGCATACTTTACATACTACTCTTACTGCTTCTGCTATGTCACTCTTTAGTAGAAATAAGAGTCGTATGGTAGAATTCCATTTCCATGGTGTTTATTCTGACACCTTCTGTTCCGTTAAACTCTCCATATTTTCATAACAGTAGTCTACATAATGTTTATATCAATGTAACGAAGAGGAGGGCTTGGCTGGGCCAAGATGATGCACGCCCGGCGCTGAGTTGCCCAATCAGCGAGAGACGCATGAAGATGTGTGTGTGTCAGTGTTTTAAGTTGCAATTAAAGTCTTGTGACGTGTCAACGGCCCATCTTCTCCCAGTCACTTGTTTGGTACGGATTAACAATCACAAGACTTTTAATAAAACACTGATGAAGACTTTCAACATAAACAGAAACAGAAACAATGACGCACATACACACAGCTTTGTGCATCTCTCTCGCTCTCTCTCTGGAATCCCCACCTCCTCCTTTTATCTCTCTCCCACTGATTGGGCAACTCAGTGCCAGGCGGCATCCTCTCGGCCTGGCCACACCCTCCTCCTCATGACAAACATGTTATGTTTAGTGTATTATAGTAATATCATGTTTATTCATAAAAAACAAAAAGTATTTAAAATGATTAAAAATACTGACTGCTTTATTGGTTTTAAAATAGTATAGTCTTTAATTGGACAGGCACTATATCAAGCAGCACATAACCTTTTCAAATGAACAATGCCTCTGGTTGTAATATGTAAAATTCAAACCTCTGTCTATCTCAATTCCAGTCTGCCTGCAATAAAGAAAGCAAACATTGTGCAGTCTTCCGAGACGAATGTAGGTTCAGCACACAACGGGAAGCGCAATGTATTTGGCTTGACGGCTCTCTTTTCAACTCCTCCCTCGACTGCAACCGGTAAGGCAAGGCACAGTTCAAGTCGAACACACTATTCCAACATTTCTTTAAGAATGTTTGCTTTTAATGAGACTTTTATTTTTATTTTACTTTCTCTGGATGTTTACACCACATTTTTTACTTTAAGCCCCAGAGAAAATATCAAAATGACTTTGAACTCATTTAAATTGAAAACATGTTTTACATGTATTAAAACATCTCATGAACTCTTGAAATTTGTATGAGATGGCAAAATATATTGTATGACTTGGCTTGATGAAAATTATTCCCACTTGCATTCCAACTGAGACCAACCAATCAACAATCAAAATGTCAAATGGAAAAAAACATTTTCCTGACCAACATCTAGGTGCTGCAATTATGATGCTAATTGCCTCTGGACTGTTTTGTGATTCCAGTCTCCATAAGAATGAATGCAAAAAACACTAATACGAGCATTCCAGATGGAGAACCATCTTGAGTGTTAGGCCTAGCTGGAGTACACATGAGTTCAGACTCAACTTGTGCAGTTGCTGGCTGTTATAACAACTCAAAAGTAGTTTATGATATCAACATAGCCTCGCGTAGCCAGACCTATGACTACGGCATAGAGCACGGACTGTGGGCAGTCGTGGCCCCACGACTGGGGCCCCACGACCAGACTATGGCCCCATTTACACCATGCATTAACATTCATTTTTCGGTGATCAGATCACTATTGGATTGCACTTGACCACATTAAATGACAGGTGTAAATGCACCCAATGCAGGGTGTATGCAGCTGAGGAATATAGTACTTGTGAGAACTTTTTTTCTCTCTCATTTTTCTTTATTTGCAGAAAAACCAAAAGTGACAGCTAACAATTTGGTGTTATTGTATCATTGTTTGATACAATGAAAAAAAAACACGCTGCTAGTTTCACATATCCTCCGTGAGCAGGGCGTGAGTGAGACGTGAGAAGCGCATTTTCATTTGGGCGACCACGTTAACAGATTACACACTTGCAAGCCAGAGTTGCGAGGTGAAGCGTCACAGACGTGGCAGTGAGCGGACAGTTTCGGCGCCAAGCCTATTTTTGCAGCACTGCTCATGCTGAATTCAGCGGCTCTGGGTGTAGCAGAAAACTAAAATAATCAGGGTAGGGTTGCGCCAGCTGTGCGTAAGGTCTCCCTTAAATTGAGACGTAAAGTTCACACCAATGGCTTAGTTACTACTAGTTAGTTTGTAACTAAGTCAGATCTTACTTTGGTTGCACCACCTGTTCTTAAGGCAAGACTAAAATAGTAGGTCATAAGATCTCCGTAAAGTGATGCGTAGTTGCGTAATATTATGTTTACCTTTATTGATCCAATATGTAGCCTTCAAATTTGTACACTAAAGTGTTAAACACCCTTGAATTTCAGTTTGATCTTGTTCAAACCTTGTTTGCTCTTAACTGTCAGCTGTAATAAATTATATCCCCATTGAAATACGATACGTATTCAATAACTGTATCTAAAGGGACAATAAATAAATAAATAAATACTAATACAACAGGCTGACATTTATTCATTTTAATATCTATTTTGTACAGTATATGTTGAAATTTGACACCGGGCTTTGTACACAGGAAAGTGCACCATTAGATCGTAGAAGTTTTTTACATAATGTTTTCTCCCGTAAATGTATACAATTGTAAATGCCAACACCATCATATATGTCAAAAGGACTGAAGCCTGTCAACCAAAACATGGGCTCATTGATGTCATTAAGTGAATCTGCTTTTTTATTCCATCTATTACTCCTGATTGGAGGCTTCCATAAATATTTAGTTTATATGTAGATTTGTGTTGTACTTAAATTTAATGGTGCAATTCTCAAATATTACCCATTCACTTAGAGCCCATTTAAGCCACAACTAGGCTAAGTTGTAATGTACGTATAGCTGGTGCAACCAGCCCCAGGAGATTATGGAAAAGACACAAAAGCAGATAAAAAATATTTAAACCGAACCTATCCTACTATACACTACAATTTATAACGCATGACTTTTGCCCATGGTGTTTATATTCAGAGACAGTTTAGAAGAGACTGGTATTAAAATGAATGGGAGAAATTGGAACACCCACATTACAGGTAAAAGAGGCAATCACCTTTTAGATAAAGACATTGCCTGTCAATCAACCCAAGAACGTGCATGCGCATTAGTTGATCCAGCCTGAAAAAGGGCGTTTTTTTGTGTATATGAGGTAAAGAAGCCCAATTTATGATACTATTGTTGTCAGATTTTACTGCTGATTTTAAATATGTTCTTTGATCGTAATCATGTCCAACCGATTTGGAAATGTCAGTCTTTCCACATTAGAATAGATAGGACCTGTACATTTATGCCGCTTGTTTAAAAACAAGAAGCTGCCCAGCCTACCATAGAGCATTCCAGAGATGACCTCAGTTCACTGACTTGCCTTGAAAGGGACATTTGATATATTAATGTCTCGGTTACAAAAGTAACCTCGGTTTCCTGTGACGAAGGGAACGAGACATTGCATTTATTAACGTATATTGGGAAGTGCCTTCTTACACGACCTAGTTGAAACCTCTCTACAATAATGGAAATATTCTAATGTTGTCTATGGTGTTTGAGCCCTGCCGTTTTGGCGTGAAACTGTCAAGAACTCTGAGTCTTGTAGTGTGGCCAGCATTCGCAATGTCTAATTCCCTTCGCTCAGGGAATTGAGATTATGTACATAAACAGGATGTTCCCTTACGACTCAGTACACTTTACAAAGCGTTTGCTAACGCATATGGAGAACAGAATCCCATCATGCAGCACTACACGTCATAACCTCCCAGAAAGGTAACATGACGCTGCATTCTCAAGTGACGGGGACCGCCATGAGTTTGCCGCAGTGAGTGACCCTCATGTTGGGTCTGGATGGGAGCACTCAGAATGGATATAGGGACTAGTCATATAGAATGAATTAACCACTTCACGAACCCAGTCAGGAAGGAAGTTTATATATAACAAACATATATCTTGTAAAAACACACCGTTCGTCCATGCCCTCTAGTTGAATATGCTTTAATACCAATTGGGCAAATCTTACCCTGCAACTTGTAAGCCTGGGCAATTGCATCAACGATCCAGTGAGAAAGTCTTTGCTTGGAGAGGAACATTCCTTTTGTGCATCCGCCATAGCACACAAAGAGCTGATCAGACAACCCTCATGCTTTTATTTTGATATTTTAAACTCTTCAGGAAGTCCTGTAAGTGTGTCTGTTTGTAGGCAAGTTCACAGTAGTTTAATTAGCTTCTTATTCAAATTCTGGTAAAATGCACCTCCAGTGCCATTCTAAATGCATATTATAAGTGAACCGAACTATTGAGCATCTACATCTGAGATGTTGTTCGTGAGTAGCACTCAAATATTGTGCACAGTGTGAAGGCTTAATATAGCCTCAAGTGTATGTGTGTAAACAGAGCACCCCATTATCTGACGCTCTGGAGCTGCGTGTGCATTTCATATATTTAATTATTAAACACAGCCTTTTGAGATTCACAGAGCTATTGGACGTCTTAAAGTGGCTTTGAATAAAATGCACAAGTCATTTGAACTACTTGTTTTTATGGTTCTTTTATGTCATTTTTTAAGCTTGACAGTAATGAACATGACTAACACACAGTATCGGATTTGGATCAGGCTTGTCGCACCGATACCCGATCCATCTAAAAGCTTCAGTATCAGAGCCGATACCGATCCAGGTATCAGATTGGTGCATCCCTAGTTAGAACTTTAGGCACATTGCCTTTTCTGGGTTTGACAGTGGCTTTTGAAAGACCGGGGCCAAACTCCAGACATGAATTTTCAATTGATAGTGCATGTAAGTCACGACCCTTTATACTGAGGCCAGAACCAGCAGTAGTGCAGTCTTATTAGAGAGCATGCCCAAACGAGTCCAAAGGATCGAAGGTGTGCCCTGTGAGCTCTTTTAGAACCAATGTTAGGTCCCAAATCAGGACTGTAGCCGGCAGAGTTGGATTTAATCATCTTACTCCTCTAAGGAACTTTATGATTAAATCATGCTTGCCTATAGTTCAGGTGTATGATATGCATATATAGTCACCACATAAACTTTGAGCTTTGACAGAGTGAGTCCTACATCTAATTACTCTTGAAGAAATATGAGAATTTCATGTATGGTGCAGTTTACTGGGTATTTGCCATGTGAAGACACCAATCAAACACCCTGTTGGTAGAAGGATGGCACTGTCCATGGTGCTAGAACAACCAGACAGTGGTGAGTTACTGCAATGCAGATGAAAATGAAATGACTTCAGAGGTAATGTGTTCCTGTCGGCTCAGGCCTCACCAGTGGCTCAGCTGCGACATTTGGTGGTGTTGAGACAGCTGGTGTGGGGTTTTTAGCTGGGCGCTGGACCGAGACAGAGCAGGAGCGAGCCATTTATGATGAAATACTGCTCAGTTTTGGCACAAAATGTCTCACAGCCTGTGAGTGTTGCTGAGTCGTGATGTAGCACTATTCTATTCACAGAGCCTCCGAAAGTCTCTTCCCGTGTCACGCATTTCTGTGAGGGTCAGCCAGATGTGAAGACACACCAGGTTGCCAAAATGACTTGCCATTTTGAAAGTTTGTTATATGAAGTTCAGGGAAGAATGGGGCAGATCTATGAGACACGGTCGCTTGACGGCGACAAGACAGCAGGCACCATTCATCAAGGTGAGATTGTGTAGGTTCCTCTGGAGGAGACCACTCGATATCGAGCTCATTGACCACTCTTGATAAGTCGCAAAGCATCTCCTTGTCAGTGGCTCATACACACTCCTTGCCCTCTCTGGGGGAAGGGGCGGTAGCGTCATCCACTGACCACTCGAGACATGACATCATCATCATCCCCAGCATCAGGCTGTGTGCTCCTGTGGCTCCTGTGCTCATAACGCACATAATGTTTAGTCTTAGACGCATTATATGGAGATTATTATTATATCGGCACGAGAACCACCTCAAATTAATCCTGCTCAACCTCGCGGCCCTGCCATGCCTCCTCTTGTGATCCCTTGGATTTCACAGAATAGGTGGGTTGGAGGGCGCAGGAGGCTGAATCGTCCCTCAGGATGCTGGAGTGGCCCGTTCACCAGCAACGAGGCGGAGTGATGTTCTGGAGCACTGCAGGAGGGCGAGAGTCTTCTGGTTGCCATGAACTGACTCATGTTGTCAACGGCGAAGCAATAGAGGGCTTCTAGACAAGAGATGAATCACTGTCTTGAAGGAAGAAAATTGTGTGGAATGGTGTTTGCGGGCCTGCTTTTATAGCGGACAGCTTCATGCCTAAAAGGTCGGGGGCTCAAACACCACAGCCAATATTAGAATATTGGCATTATTGTGGAGAGGTTTCAAATAGGTTTTGTGGAAGGACACTCCCCATATGCGTTAGCAGAACACAATGTCAAGTGTGCTGAGTCGTAAGGGAACCAATCACGACCAAGTATGCTGATAAAGAAGCGCAAGTGACTGCCCGCAGTTGCCGTAGGACCCTAGAAAAGAGATGCGGCCAATGTGAATGCCCAAATGCAACGCGTTGCTCACACCTCTCTCACTCCTCGCTCATGGAGTATGTGTGAATTACGGTGTTAGATTTGACAGAATATATGTAAGATACGTGCCGTGCATGGATTCTTTACAGCAGCCCCATCTTTGATTTTTTTACTTGAATGACAAAGAGCCTGTGAGGGATTGTAGCAATTCATAATGTAATAACTGCACATAATGTAATAACAGTACATTGACTTTTCATCTCATCAATGGGTTGGACAGATGTTTATAGTGCTTTTGGATCATTCCACTGATGAAACATTAAATTGAAGAGAGAGTCTATCCCTCATAGCCTCGTTTTCATTCCTGTTAAAAATCAGAGATGGCGCTACTGTGAACAAGATCTATTGGGATATTGTAATAAAAGAAATGTAACTAATATGATTTCCATCTTTAAAAATGTTTTGTTTAATATTTTATCCAATACAGTATACCACAAGTCACAGCAATAGTATTAATATTATTAATACTTAGGCTAAGTAACACATTTAAGATCCATAAAGTTGTTTATTAAAAAGTAATGCAAAGATACCGCTATATTCTATTGTGAAGGGAACTCACACACAATTAAATGCAAAGGCAAAAATGCAGCAATATAAAATACATTATGAAAGTAATTGTAAGATCAAACTTTTTTTAGATAAAAACAGGATGGAAGGCAGTGATGCACCAATATAATTTACATGTTAAGTGAACCCATATGAGAGAGAGATGTTTCAGTTTTTATGACATTTGATGCAAATAAAAATGGACATCCTCACTGCAGATTCAGGATTCATTCCTTGATATACTTCAGCATTTAATGTCGGTGGTCTGGTTTTGGTGACTGCAGCGACTTCAGACGCGTGAATTAAAGCTTGTACTTTATTGATCAGGGCATTTAATAGCTGGGCGAGAAAAATCAACAACTCATCTTAAAAAAGAAAACCTCACTTTGTCAGCATGCAAATGTTCACTCAGTGTGTGAATGGCTCTATAGGAATTCATTGTTTCAATTCAAAATTCATGTTTGCTGTAAAAAGACATTTTTAATGTGCCCATTCTGCCATGTGTTCAGTAGCTGAGCATGTATTCAGCCTTTCATCAGGTCAAAGGGAGACAAAAACAATTAAACCAATACTTCTTTCATCTCATTTAAAGTCCTGTTTCCTTTCTGACCTTCGTACTCCATAAAACAGTGTAAATGCTCTCATCACCTCCAGCTGGTCATAGAACAGTTATACGTGTTTATTTTTAATGAAAGGCACACATTATTCTCTCTGCATGGAAGGCTATTTTACACAATTAATCTTTCAGGAGAGGGACTCTCAGATATCTGGGTATCTGAAATCCATTAATCATACTGGCGTCATAATGAGGGGCAGAGAGATTGGCACTTTAGAGAACGTTTAAAAAACTTCTGTTTGTTTGTTGGAATTCTTCAAAGACAATGCCTGTTGTGCTTACAACATGATTCATACTGATTTAACCTATACTGAAGTCTTATACTTTCATTTTTGAACAGCCAAATGTAAATCTGCAATTTTTATCTATATTGTCATAATTTAGTATATACACTGATGTGCCAAAACATTTTGAACACCTGCCTAATATGATGTTGGTCCTCCACGTGCCACCAAAACAGCACTGACCCACCTAGGCATGGACTCTACAAGATGCCTGAAGGTGTCCTGTGGTGTCTGGCACCAAGACATTATCTGCAGATCTTTACAAGTCCTGTAAATTGTGAGGTGGAGCCTCACTGGATCAGACTTGATGGTCCAGCACATCCAACAGATGCTCAATCGGATTTAGATCTGGGGAATTCGGAGGCCAGGGCAACACCTTCAACTCCTCATCATGTTACTCAAACCATTCCTGAACAATGTGTGCAGTGTGGCAGGGCGCATTATCCTGCTGACAGAGGACACTGCCATCAGAGAATACAATTGCTATGAAGGGGTGTCCCTGGTCTGTAACGATGTTTAGGAGGGTGGCACGTGTCAAATTGCCGTCCACATGAATGGCCGGACCCAGGGTTTTCCTACATTTTAAATGAACATATATCCAAAATTACAACAAAATGATGAGTCTGTGAATTCAATATTAGTAGCCTACTAAAGTGTAACACTTATGAATGAAAATGTGCACGGTGTGATTTCAGATCGGATGGCTGATCGGATGGCCAATGTGTAACATTTAGACATTACATCATTTAGGCTACATTTTACACTCCTTAAAATGTCTATATTAATGTATCACATTATTCACACATAATGATTTCCATGTATTAATTTATAAACCAACCTGAGTGCAATGTTAAATTCCTGACCTAAAGCGATGATTTCACAGCGGACATCGTCTATTCACCTCTAAAAGTTGACCACATTTATTTTCACATCAATTAAGGAAAGTATCTGGTTAAAACTTTATTCCCAAAAAGTTTAAATGCTCCATAAATGTTTAAATATGCCATAAAGTTTTCATCTATTCAGAAAATTCCTGCTCATGTGATACAATGAAACTGAAACATGCACAAACTTTTTTCACCTCCCTTTAAACTGTACTAAATTTGAAAATGTTAATGTAACATTCTTTTATTATTATTATTAGACTATTATTATTCTTTTCCCACTATTTAGCTAATTCTGTACATGTAATTTAACTAAATAATTATGTCCTCTAAATTATGTTAAAACGTGAGCACAAATCAGCTTTGAGTGTAAAATTCCTGATATATTTATGGCACTTTTACCTGTTTGTAGGCTATATGGATTTATCATTCAAAGTTCTTTGAATGTTTGTATTTAATGTTTGCTTGACATTTCACAACTGATTGACACATTGTGCCTCAGTTAACAACATATTCTACAGTTCATGAGCCTATATATTCAGTTTTATCTATTTTCCAGTTTGAGCCCCACCCACTTTATGTTTGAATACAGAGACTGTTACAGATAATCTTGCGATAGTCTCAGATATGGGAGTTCGATTTCAAGATTTTGAAGTCGACTCTGATTCCCAACTCCAGCCGTTGGAGTCAACGGATAGTTTCAATATTCAGAGCGTCACCAGGGATGGCCATTTATGGGCAATGCCTTCCCAAGTGACATATTTTCACCACCCAAAATTGCTTGTAAGACATGAGTGGAAAATTAACTGAATTGTGAAAATCTTCACTCAATCCACTGCTTATTGCATCCGATGTTTTTCATGGAATGTATGGGGAAAATTTTTAAATGGCAGCTTTTTAAACTCAACAGTCTCAACCACAAAAGATTAAATATCAATGGGTTTAATAAAGGTATATTGGTGTGGTTTTTGCTTTGATAAAATATCACTAGCTTATCTGTAAGCCAATAGTGTTTCCTATTCCATATGTTCTGGCGATGACCCTGTGAAGATTGCAGTCTTTAATCGCACACTAAATTTAGTTAAATAAATTTAGTTTTTAAAATGTGTGACATGAAGACATAAACTCCAGCTATAATAATTAGAGACATTGCATAACTTTACCTTAAAATGACTTTTTAATAACAACGTCATTCCCTAGTTGATGCTCATATCCAATTTTAAGAGGGAAAATAACAAGAAACATGCTGGATCGGAAATAATTTCATTGTCATATAGAAACTAGACAAACTGGGAGAATACACTTCTCCAACCACTGTCCCTTGCATTGATGTAATACTACACAAACATCCGAAAGTTTTCAAATCTGTCACACCCCCTCTCTCACACACGCACATCATCTCTCACTCTAACACACATGATGAATGAGGTGGTGTCCCACCAACCAACTGGTGTTTGTAGAGGATGTGATTGGTTCTTATGACAATTCCTCAACTCCTCATCACTAGTCATAGAGGCTTTGTTCAGACTGCCACTAAAAATCTGATTTTTTGCATATCCAGATTGTATCCGGATGAGTTTTTGATTGTCTGGACAGCAAAAAACCACATGAAATCAGATTTTTCAGAATCTGATTCAAACCACATCAGGAGGTGGTTGGGGAGAGCGGCATAAAAACGGCCACAGTACCTCGAGAGAGGGGAGCGAGCCATACATCAGTCCAGTGTTGGCATGGTCCCTGAGTCGAGATAACTGTATATTTATCTGAGTTGTGTTTGTTATAAATTTTGTGTTACGTGAAGGTGTGAGCACTGCTGCGTGCCCATTAATGATCCCTACCTGAGCAGAGCAACTTGTCTTCGTGTCCTCAAACTCTTTACACTGGTGTAAAGAGTTCAAGGAGGACACGGAGACAAGTTCTGTGGTCGTTTTTATGCCGCTCTCCCCATGTTCACTGAAATTAGAGACAGGTGTTAGACATAATTTAGCTCAGGTGCAAGCGCCCTTACTGCTTTCTCCCCTGGACGGGCGCTTGACCATGCCCCCGCTGCCACAGTGTGATATACAGGTACAGTATTCTGTGATCTGTTAGGATTAGTTGTTGTATACTGCATGTTACGTCAGACACTTGATTGATTCCATCCACATCGCAAGACTTCATGACAGCGGTTGCGCCCTTTCATCGTCTCTAGTGAAGAGCGCGACAGAACAACAGTGATGTGGACAACAGCTCTGATCTTTCTGCGCTGTAATCTTGAATATTGTTCTCTAGCACCAAACATGCATCATTTCTGCCCTGTCCCGCTCTGCACACGTTGCCTCTTTTCCCTGCATATGTGGAGACATGAAGCGCCGCATGAGTTAACGTGGTTTCAAAGCACCTTTTAGACCAAAACGTTTTTCCCTTCTAAATGTATCTTTATTAATCAGCATGTTACGAGCCTAAAATAATAAACAAATCCAATAAACTAATCGATTTCTGTTCTAATTTTGCAAAAAATGTATTAGATGTCTGGAATGGATAAGGTTAGACGAAAATTACTAGTTGGTTGACTAGTCTCTCACTTTAATGAAAATGTTTTTTAAATAATAAAAAAAACACTTTCTACTTTTCTTTTCTCTCGGGACACCCCTGAATCCACATTCAGCAACATTCCACAGTCACAAGGGCTTCTATGTCCCATATTTGGGTATCTGAATCTAAAGAAATATAAAAAATATTTTATTTTAATGTAAAAATATTCCAACAAATAGTGGACTGCTGTCACTATGCTTCAGAACAAACAGATGATCTTTTAACATTCATTTTCAATTGATAAACGGTAAAAGACGGTAAAATTGATCAAATTAAAATTGGTAAAAGATCCCGCAGACCCCACTGCTTTGCCCATCTCTGGACCCCCTGTGCAGTTTTGTAGAGACTATTTTGACTGTTTAGAATTTTTTATTTTGTTCCGTCAACTTTGAAATAAAAAAAAGAAAGTGCAATGTGTAAATGTATATCGTGATAAATATCGATATCGAACAATATGAAAAAGATTATCGTGATAACAATTTTGGCCTTATCGTCCTGCCGTAATGTGCAAAATATAGGTCACAATATTTGCTTAGTGTGCACATGTTATGTAACTGCAGAAATAGTAGTGTAGTAACAGTAGTATGTTATTAATGTTTCCAATATAACAGTCCTCTCCCACTTACCTTTCCTCTCTCTTTTTTTCTTTCTCTCACTGGGACTGAGATTTTTTAATTCTGAATAGAAATTAGAATATTATTGAACACATAAATATTTTTTTTTTTTTAATAATTCTTGCTTAATTATTGGCTTAGTAATTTCTGAAATTTTACGAGATATGCCTGGCTGAAGTTTCATGTCAAAATGATCAGTATATTCCACAAGAACATTAAAGTAATTAAATGCCCATCCTTCAAAAGAGAGCCAGTACTCTGAGCACCCTAACATACAGTATATGCTAAAAATGGGTTTAGACTAAGACAATATTGTTGTGAAAAATACTGATACAGCATGTATTAGATCACAGATCATGTGAACTGTACTAAAAAACAATAAGAATCCCCTTCAGACTCTCTCTGTGTCACATATATAAACTAAGATGACATCATTCTGCCAATAGCAGCAGTAGATGCCTTGAAAACTGCTTTAGAAAATTAAAGAAAACTGAAAATTCTCTCATCATTATTTTCTTTCTTCAGTAGACAACAAAAAAGCTCCTTTTTCCATACAATTAAATTTAATGGTGACCAGGGGCTGTTCAGAATAATGACCATAATGTAACTTTGTTCTTCACACAAAGCTATCGTGACTTCAGAGAATTTTAAATATATGGTTCACAAATCAAAAGGAATGCTTTTAAGCTGCATTTATAATGCTTTTTGTCATTTTTGGAATGTGACAGCCATTGGTTAACATTCAAATGAAAAAACTGCAGTCAACACCCTGCTTAACATCTCCATTTGTTGTCTACAAAAGAAAGAAAGTCATATCAGTTTGGAACAAGGGTGACAAAATGATGACAGAATTTCCAATTTTGGGTTACCTATTCCATTAAGCATCTATTAAACTGAGCTGCAGCTACATCTTTCAGTTTCAGTTAACTAAATATAGCTGCAAGCAACATTAAAGGGACAAGCACAATTTAAGAATTTTAGAACTTTGTCATGACCTCAGACTATAATGTAATAATGTAATGTAAACAAAAACAAAAAACAAACACATATTTTGAAATTTCCATTTTCTGAAGACTTAGAATAGGGAAAAAAACGATCCAGAAAAAGTTTTGCTTAAATTGACAGCTTAGATACCCTCTGGACATGATGTTGAAGACGCATACCAATTTTCATAAAATAAGACAAAGCATTCAAAAGATGCATTACTTTGAAATAAAATACAAAATGGTGGAGATATGATACGATACAGCCGATATTTTAATGACCCATGGTCATTGTGATGCTATAGAGTTTGGCCTAGACATCCCAAATTTTGTGTGTGGCCAGTCATATCTACCCCATCAGTGTGCAAAATTTGATAACTCTTCTCCAATCCATTGATGGGGATATCATAGACTCCCAGCCAGTGGAAGAATAATAATAAGAAATACAATGGATGCCATAGGTGTCAATGCATCTGTGGTGCTTGGCACCTAATAATAAGGTAAAACAGTCAGATTAAATTGCCAAAAAACAATAAAAGCATTTGGCATCAAAGACCAACCTTGGGACAGAATTTTATTTTCTTCTTCAATATGGTTTCATATTATGGTGGATAGTTTTTATTTTTTTATTACAAGTCCAAATAATTGGAATAAAACTGAACCTGGGATAATATTGTTTTGTCTGAATTGAGTGCTAGAACATTCCTCCATTTACAGTAGATACTGAATATATCCAGGAGCAACACTTTGTAGATTCATATAGGCCAGACCAGTCTTTCTCTCTACAAAATCTTTTCATATCAATTATGAAATTGCAACATTCTCTGAAGACATTAATTCACACATATTAATCTCTGAACACATAATTTTCTCACATACAATATTAGTGCATGTAGCTGTCATTTCCACAGAGTACAGACCCTCGTCCATTTTTAGTCAACTCACTTGTGGAACAACCTAGTTTGAGTCTGTAAGATTCAAAATCCTGAGATTTCAAAGTTATGAATCCATCTAACATACAGAATTACAAACAGGGTGTTATATTTTCTATATCAGGACATTTAGAGTATAATCCAGTCATTACAATGTGCATAAACAATTGAATACATTTGACAATTATTATGTTATTTTGTATTTGTTGCTTGTATTTGACATTTAGTGCTAGCAAAGCCAGGATTATGGGTTCAATTCTCAGGAAACACTCTTAGCCTTGAATACATTGTTTGTTGGTCTGGATAAAAGTGTTTGCAAAATGAGTTTATACTGTCTAAACATACACAACTTATATTTATAAATCTGGATAAGGTCATATGTATGAACTTCAAAATTAGTCATATGGTTGTATTAACAAATTCCTTATAACACAAACTATCAAAAAATAGCATATGCTGTAGTTTATTATAGTTATATTATCTGGCACAACATAAATCCAAACCGTATAATAAGACATGTAGAGTATTTTGTGTTTCAGCTACTGATTTGTATTTGTGTCACACTGTACAACTAAATCAACAAAGCTGCATGAGTTCAGTTTGGTATATTTATTTCTGTAAGCCTGCAAGGGCCACCCCTGACTATAAACGATGATTAGACATGATTGGGGCGTGTAAGGATCCTGTAATCTTGAGCCTTGGCAGTGGTATTTACTGTTTTTGGCATTTGGCAAAGCTTGGGGTTACCCTACAGAGAACACATTTTCAGCCGTATTGGGTTGCAGTGATGTGCACAGACCTTAGCAGGGACAGGGGCTGGAGGAAATGGAGAGAGTGGGAAGAGAGATCGGCCCTGGACTTGAAATAGAAACTGACTTGGGGGGGGGGGGGGGGGGGGGGGGGTGTTGTGCTGCCCGCTTCAGCCAGTCAGTGGGGGATTGTGCTGTTGCGCATGCTCTTAAAGGCACCTCCGCTTAAACTCCCCTCGAAGATTTGTGAAGGAAAGGGGCAGGGGCTTGTGCACGTCAGTGTTGGGTAGTGCCTTACTAAAAGTAGTGCCGCTACTAACTTAACTATATTTTTTAGTTGCTTGACAGTAGTTCAATTGTTTTATTTTTATATATATATATACAAATATACATTTTTCTGCCACCTTAAATTAGATAATTTGTTTAAAAGCTTTAATTGTTTTGGTGCCAGAAAATTATTAATACATATGCTTTTGGTTATATATTATGGATTTATTTATAAGTAGCGCAGTCAAATTAATGTGTTAATATAGTGCGATTAATTATATAAAAATAACTATAACAAATTTTAAATAAATATAATAAAAATGTATGCCATTGATCATATCCCTTGACCATATTATAGAATATTCCTACCATCGGAGCAATTCAGCTTGAAGTACCAGCTGTTCCCTATCTGTCACACACTCAACGTTGTGTCGATGTAGTGACACTAGGGGTCGCCCATGGGAGCCCCAAACACCTCTGATCTTTGAGAAAAGGCCAATGGGAATTGGTGAGTGGAATTTGCATGCCATGACATACGGGTATAAAAGGAGCTGGCTCGTAACCACTCATTCAGATTTTTTCATTGGAGCCGAGCGGTTGTATTCAGCGAGCTGAATCCCTCTGCTGTTCCATTTATCTCTGGAAAGCTGTTGGATTTACGGCGCATAACAGCGGTTTCTCCCCCTCGGGCACCGGTTGAGTGCAGAGAATGCCCCTTGGTGCTTCAGCAGCCTAAGAGTATTTATTCTTTCTTTAAAAGAGAATATTTCCTTTCTAAAAGTGTGGTACTGACGAAGAGCGTCTTTTTAAAGATGCTTTTCCACCTATGTATAATTCCTGGTTGCAGACGTTACCTCTCTGCTTCCGACGGCCATGATTGCTGCCTCAGGTGCCTGGGCGCTGCCCACGTGGAAACAGTGTTCACGGACGGGTCATGCACTCACTGCGAGAACATGACCATTGCAACATTGTGGTCACAGCTTTCCTTCGTCAGAGGGAAAGACCCCCAGTAGCTCCCCTCCCCGGTCCTTCTATCTACAGGTATGAAGCAGCGTCGGTTAGCACTGGGAGCGCTTTGGGGACCCCAATAGGAGCCGTTCCACAGGGTGCTCATTTGTCCCAGTCGAGTTCTGGGATGAGACCGCCGGCTCGTCTCAGTGTGAGTTCGCGATCTCATTTGGGGCTCGCGAAGCGGATGAGCTCTCAATTGCACCATCGGTGAGCGGGCTGGTCCAGTTGACACCGAGGACTCCACTGGGCTCCCAACTTCAGGTGTGGTCGCCCACTCACAGGCTGACGCGGAGCTGGCGGCCATGCTTGCCCTTTAATTTTTTTTCAGGAACAAATGTATTGAGAGAAAAAAGGATTGGTTTGTATTGTATTCTTCGATTGTACGCTCTTCCAGTGAAACATTTATGATTTTAACGTATTTGTTTACAAAGTTCCCATGTTGGGGTCAGTGCACCCAATTATATGCTCTGTCTCCGGGCTGATATCTACATGAACTGTGCAAATCCTTTGGTCATTAAGCTGAGGTCATTCACATGTCTGTTCCAAGGGTTGTCGTGACGGTAAGTTTTGAGAAGACAAGCAGCCCTGAGCTGTGCTGCAGTAACTGTGATTAACTGCATCATTAGTACATGTCAGGTTTTCTAAACGCTGCTATTCCTGCATTAACATTCAAACAGTGCTCACGGTGATCCTTGGTTACACAAATTATTCAAGCTTATGAGCACAAAAGAATAGCTGACAAGTTTGAGGAAGAGCTCACCCAAAAATTAAACTTCTGTCATTATTTACTGATCCTAATGATTTTCAAAACCCATACAACTTTTTCTTCAGTGTAACATAAAAAAGGAGATGTTAGGCAGAATGTACAAGCTGTTATTTAGAAGTAGTTCATACGACTTATTATTATTACTTATTAATATTCCTATTCTTCTGAACTCTTATGATAGCTTTGTGTTAGGAACAGAAATACATTTAAGTTGTTATACACTGATAATATTCTCAGCGCTACAGCTCAGATTCATGAATCTCATTCATGTTTAAACTATATAACAAATATGATGCATTAAGACACTTCATTCCAGGTTTGACATCAGCGATGCAAACCACATTTGGGTTATTTACTAATCATGACACGTCAAACTGGAATATGCACATAATCACATTGCATGGATAACAAATTAATTATTTTAGAGCATTAGCAGAGGGAAGATTTTCTGTGAATAATGACTTCAATTTCAGTCTGTTCCTCACACAAAGGCATTATATAACCGTAGAAGACTTATTTAGCACACAATATATAGCACTCAAGTCCTAACCCTAACCCTACTTTTATGGTGCTTTTTGTCATTTTCAGAGCTTGACAGCAGTGGTCACAATACTTATTCATTGTGTGGAAAAAAGTAGCATGAATGAGCATAAGGGTAAGGATGATCTGGGTGTACTATCCCTTTAATGTTTTAAGACATTTGTAATTAGTGTAACACAGTACTGTATTCAAAGTTTCCAGTGTCAAATATGCAGCCACACTGAATGATGTACTGTCTGAAAATCCATCCAAAGTTTATCAAGTTTATTTTTAGTGTTGATCTGTTTAGGCAACCCGGGTCCTCTTTGTTAAAGTGGAAATTAAAATGCACCCTCATGCGTACAGCCCATTTAAGCTTTGCACAGTCTAAATCTTTATGCAGAATTGTACAAGAAGTCTACAGAACAGTTTTAATGTAAATTCAGTAATCATTTATTCACCTTCATTTTGTTACAAACCCATGTGACATTCTGTATTACACGGAACACAAAAAGATAGGCAGAACGCTAGCCTCAGTCACTATTCACTTTCATTGTATCTTTTTTGTTCATACAGTATAATGAAATTGGATGGTGTCTGAGTATAACATTCTGTGTAACATCTACTTTTGTGTTCCATGTAAGACAGAAATTCATATGGGTTTGTAACAACATCATGTGGGGGAGTGAATGATGACAGAATCTTGGGTGAATTATCCCTTTAATTCTTTTGGAAATATCACTGTGGGTGATAATTCTTCTCCAAATGGGCTAAAATGCTATATTTTTAGCTCATAAATAGAGAAGGCAGTAGGTTTATCAGCTCATAGACTAGTTATGGGCTTCACTTCTTTAAAAGTGGACATGAAAGCAAATAATTTGCAATGATTTGTTTCCATCCCCAGCAGAGCCCATTCTATTTATAAATGGCAGGTTGTCTCAGAAGAA